>JBBPBX010014649.1:24694-50595 GCA_038048925.1 Garcialebias charrua | reverse complement strand
TATAAGTTCAAAACAAAATCCTCTTTGCTTATGCGGCGGTGCTTCTGCCCTCCAAATTTGCATCCTGACATCCAGGCCTTTCCCACGAAGAAGTCACTAAATCCTAAAAACGGAATTTGAAATGATGCAAATGAGAAGGAAAGGCCTCCAGAGCAGTTATCAAATTGTCATTGGGGCAAAATGCTTGCCCACTGGGACAGCTTTATGGATCCTTCTGTTAGAAAGTCATTCTGCTCCATCAGATTTCTCCCCTGAAGCAATAAGTTTATATGTAAAAAACATTTAAAGCAATAAGGCAAAAGTGCAAACTTCAACCATCAAAGGGTGATCTAATTAATGAACCTTTTATTCAGAATACATTTAGTCCTTATTCCTTTGAGGTCGTTTATTAAAATAATCTCTAATATAATGCCTTTTAAATTGATTCTTGGTTGGTTTAATTGAAGTACCCTACTACAACTACAAAAATACCACAGAGGAAGTTATAAAAATTTAAGCCAAGGAGAAATGCACTGATTCTTTAACTTGGAGCTTCACAAGCATGTTTCTGTGGGTTTACAAGGCTTGTTCAGTCTTTAAAAGTTGGATGCGATGCAAAGTTTATTCTGCAATGTTTATATTTTGGTGAAATTTCTTTGACATCTTTTCCTCATACTACTTTTTGTTTGTTCCGTTCCTCAGTGATGCCACGGTTCACAGAACAAATCGAGTCTGCAGTGGAGGCCTTGGGTGCAAACTCCTCTCATCCCGTGGATGAGAACGAGTTCATCGATGCATCTCGCCTCGTGTATGATGGCATCCGCGACATACGCAAGGCTGTCCTTATGATCAGAGTAAGTTTGCACAGGTTCCTTTTCTCCACTGCCAGTCAGAGATTTTTCTTTTGTGTGTCGACAACTTTAGATTTGAATCCAAATAAAAGCGGAACCCCAAAAACTTTTAGTGGCTGACATTCCGCTTTTGCAAACCAAACGACTCCTAAAACACTAATATAAGGATTAGCATATAAAATGTAAAAGAAAATATAACTAATATGTAATCCACATAAGAGAAAAATAATACATTTGCTAAATAGAAAAGTGAAAGTGTGAATTAGAAATGAATCGCATTGAGCTTTTGACACCTTTTTTGTTCATGTATGAATGACAAACACTGTTTTTATTCTTCCTCTTCTAGCAGTTAGCACATCAGCTTTAATGGATGGAACCTCATTATAGCTTATTTTTAGCATCCATGCTTAGTTTTTAATCAGAACTGGAAGCTTTGCACAGTGAGGATAAATGTTTTTACAGGGGCTACATGTTATTTACATGTTTAGGTGAGGATTATAATCCTTGTGTCCTTCACTGGTTTTCATTCATGGATTGAACGTTGAGTTTTTGTTTCTGTTTTCAAGACGTGCTACTTTTTCTTTTGTGTTTTGACGCCTTCCCTGGTCTACTTCTTGTTCCAGTTTTACAACCTCCCCCTTTAGGTTTGTACTTTTTTCAGTTTCTCGATGCAGCAGAATGAGAAAAGCCAACGTCTTTTGCCACACCTCCATGTTGACTTGCCATCTTGAAGGAGTTTCTCTGTTCTTCTCCGTTGTTTCAAACTGACAGCGTTCTTGTCTGGGCCTTGTTTCCTGTCAATCAACCAGGTGCCACAGCTTGTTAAAATCCACTAGCGCTCTCTTTCAACTGCAGCCCCATTTGCTTATTATAGACTTGTGCTGGTATTTTCTTTACAAAATTACAATTTTTTTTTCCTTTTCTCACACCAACAATTCAGTGAAAAGTGTTGCTTGTAGTACCCAAATGCATTTATTTCTTTAGGTTTAGCGGTTGAGCGAAATGGCGATCCTTTCCATTAAAATGAAAACGGTTTAATCATCATGTTAAATCCAATATGGGCTTTTTTGTGAAAGGTTATAAATGCTACTTTACTATAAAACCTTCAATCCCCTAATCTTGGCAGAATCTACACGAGGTACTATTTTTAGAAGGGTACCAGAAACCCTCCCAACGTTATTAGAAGCCAGTGATTAACTTTTCTCAGGGAAAAGTCGACCTAATTGACCAAGCATGCAATCTAGTTTAACAACAGCCTTAGATGTCTATGGGTTGATAGCTTTTGCTTGAGTAGAACCATAACTGAGACAGATGGTAGCAGGGAGCCATTGAAGCATTTCTTTACAGGCTGACAATGAGCTGACAAAACCCACTGCAGCTCTAAAGAGAAATGGATCGTCTTTATGGCAAAGTCTTTATAGTCTAACTAGTTTAACTACTTGAGACTGCCATGTTATACAAAGTGAGTGCATAATATGTAACCTAATTATGTATTAAATACTTGAAGTTGCATTGTGCTGCTCGTATTATGCAGTTCTTTGTTGCTATCGAGGCTTTAATCTTCAGAATTGGTATCATTAGTCTCGATCACATGTTCTGTGTTGAGCTCTAAAACTGTTTATTGGTTTCCATCAATTATCTTACTCGGACATGGACAAAAACCAAATAAAAGTCGACCTATTATGTTTTTTCATTTGCATTATAATGAGCATCTGATTTAAGATTGGCATTTTAATTAGCATTCCTTAGCTGTCCTGCGGTGCCGGAGAACTACATTCAATTTCTATCTGCCCCAGCTCCACTCTTGTTATCCAGATTAAGCTATTAAGACTGGCTTATGGGCTTGGCTAAACACTACAGGGAGGAGGGAGTATGTGTAAATGTGCTGGTGTGTCGAAACTAACAGAGGATTAGTGGGAATACTTTGCTCAGTTATAAATTCTCCATCAGATTGATTCTGCCATTAACTGCCAGCTTGGGACAGGAAAACACAACTCAAACTTCCTCCATTATCTTAAACAAGTTCCCATGAGTCGAACAGGATTTCACAATCAAGTCTGAAGGGTGATCAAAGCTTTACCAGAAGTTATTAAGCAGGAAGTGACTGCTTTTTATCCTCCTAGTTGTAGTATGTCGTACTGCATGTTCTCTGCAGTGTCTTTAATTGCGGTTTGTAACGAGGGTGGAGGTGCATTGATTTCTACCAAGAGGAGCCCTTTACTCGCTCGACAAATTCAAGTGCCAAGTTTGTCAGAAGCATGAAGTGCTTGAAATGAGTCTAAATAGCTGCAAGACAACTTGCGTAGAGGGCTTGTTCTCACGCTTGCTCAAAGCATGGCCCAGTCTTAAATCAAAATGACAAGTGTGTGTGTGGTGCTTTTTAAGATGGACATGTCTTTAACCTTTAAGTGGCTCGCTGTCGGTCTGCGCTGGATGTCCCCTGGATACTGAAAGGCAGACAAAGCCCTCTGTCCACCTACAGCGTCATCAGAGAATGTGCCTCTTGGACATGAAACTGACTCCAAGTCGACCGCTGACAGCTGGATACAGAGGGCAGCTGTTGTTACTTTACGATTTGTGTAGTGCATCGCAGCCCAAGGTGATTGTTACTGTCTCCGTCCTAAAATAAAACAAAAAGGGAGGGAGGGGGAGAATCGGTTCAGCTCACTAAGGCAATGAGTAGGATGTCAAAAAAAGAATAACAATGGAGTAATACCGTTGAACGGGCTCTATCCATATTTACAACAGCACACAAAGATGCAGCGCTGGCTCGTTTCCTGCCTCTGTAATAACACTGCAATTTCAGCTCGCTCTCATTCTTCTCTTAATGATTGCACTTCACATAGCATCTGGTCTTATGCGCCTCACAGGTAATTTACGCAAATAAAAGAGAATATTTCTCTTTTCAGATGCACGGCGGTGACACGGGCCGTTATTAAATGTGATTAGTGCATACTGTCATAGCATAAGTCATGGAAAACTTAACTGTAAAGGCATCAGTTTCAGCGAGCTTTATTAATATTCTCTAACAGCAGGTTATTATTGTCGCTCTCAAGTAGTTTCCCATTGAATAACCACCATGATATCATTTCTAAACCTCCCACATTCACAGGTTATCTGTTTTACAGGCCACAGCAGGTGATATCTGCCCCACTGAACAGCATTGTCTGGGTTGAAAGACATGCCTCAGCTCTGTATTTGAAACTATTCCTATATTCTCTCGAGGACAAGAGCGTCACTAGCATTTCATAAAGGACTACTGTATAAGGTTGTTCAGAGACCCTCCGCTATTTTTAGATATGAAGGCTCCAAATCCATTACAGTAGGGAGTCAGTTGGATAAGCACAAATGGAGGCACAAGCGTGATAATGCACCTTTATCCGTCCACATCATTTTCCCTGCATCTATATTTCTACTCAAAACATTTTCCCAACCTTCTGTTGCTGCTTTTTGCCTTAAGCATGACCTACTGAGATCAAATTTCATTTGAATGTAACCTATAGACAAAACGTTGCTCGCAGCATGTTCTGTTTTCATGGTCAGAGAGGTAAAGGACCAGAAACGAAGTAGCAAAATTGCAAAAGAACACAATTCATGCCTCGCTCGTCTTTTTCCTCAGATGGCAGCGACAGATGGGCGTTTGAAGTGTTTTGCTCCCAATATGCTTCATACCAGCACGTACCTTCATTTTCCCACTCAAAATCCGCAGGCAGTACATTACACTTGATTTACAAATTCATTTGGAGTTTACAGGATCTGTACCAAGTTATGAGAAGGGAGACGTTTATCTTTTGCTGCCCAGGCTGGCGGCACCGAGGCATTTCTTGGACTGTAAGCATGTTTATTATGTAATGATGTTCACAGTGGTGTTTTATGTTCCCCACCTAAGTGTCTTCTTTCGCCTGTTCCCGTGTTAGGGGTTGCCACAGCAAGTCCTCCTCTTTCTCGCCTAGTATGAAAGTATAAAATGCATTTTTCTTACCTCGTGTTTTGTGTAATTCATAGACTCCAGAAGAACTGGATGACTCTGATTTTGAGACTGAAGACTTTGATAAACAGAGCAAGACAAGCGTGCAGACTGAGGACGACCAGCTGATCGCCGGACAAAGTGCACGAGTACGTTCCACACTGCTTTTGATGACATTGCTATGTTAAAGGTCTTATATTTTAAATTTTGTAACTATGAAACATTCACAGAAACTAATAATTCATAGCGTGCATCCAGTGTGTTCAGTGCTTCACTTTTTCCACATTTGTTATGCTAATCTTATTCTAAATTTTGTATTAAATAAATATTTTTCTTCAATATTCTACACACAATACCTCTTGATGGCAATGTGAAAAAAGATTGTTTTGAGATTTTTGCAAATTTACCGTATTAAATATAGAAGACTTAACAAATCACATTTGCATAAGTATTCACAGTCTTTGCCTTGACACTTCAAATTGAGCTCAGATGCATCCTGTTTCCACTGATCACCCTTGAGATGTTTCTACAAGTTAAATGGAGTCCACCTTTGGTAAATTCAGTTAATTGGACTTGGATTTGGTTGGTGGGGTGCTCTGTTCTGTTGACAGGGCGGGGCACCCTCTTCGAATAGTGGTAGGGGGAACACTGGGTTCATTTTTCATCAGGATGACTCGAAGCACATGGCCAAGACCTCAAAGGAGGAGCTTCAGGGCCACTCTGAAGGTCCTGGAGTGGTCAAGCCGGGGTCCACACTTGAATCTTATTGGGCATCTCTGGAGATTTCTGAAAATGACTGCACAGACGTCTCCCATCCAACCTGATGGAGCTTGAGAGGTCCTTCAAAGAAGAATGGGATAAACTGTCAGGTGTGCTCAGCTTGTAGCATTATATTCAAAAAGACTGGAGGTTGTAACTGCTGCCAAAGGTGGATCAACAAAGTATTAAGTAAAGGCTGTGAATACTTACATAAATGTGATTCTTAGTTTTCTGTTTTTAATAAATTTGCAAAAATTTCACATTTTTTCACACTGTCATCATGGAGTATTGTGTGTAGAATTTTGAGGAAATAAATGAATTTAATACAATTTGGAATAAAGGTGTAACTTGACAAAATGTGGAAAAAGTGAAGCACTGTGAATACTTCCCAGATGTACAGTTAATAGAAAACATACACATTAAAATATACATTTATTCCAGTGTTAAAAATGACTTTCAGTGCTCCTCAGAACAGAGGCTTTAAATATTGTTCAGTATTTACCTACAGGTGAGTATATTTTTGAGCGTTTTTTGACAAAATTGGAACAAAATTTTTTTTTGAGATGAGTCTTTTAGGGATTTTCCTCTTTGTAATAAATAGTAAAAATTCAGATTTGTGGCATTTTGAACCAGTTTTATGTTAATGCCTGTTTAATTCGAACTCTCCACCCCCATACTTACTGTTGACTGGTTGTGCACAGTTGGTTTGGCATCATAATCGCTGCTGTGACCAAAGTATTATCAAAAATCTCTCTTCATATGGAGTTCTTCAACGTTTACGGACCCCTTTGTTTCTGTTGTTGCTACCTAGTACCGTACTCAAAGTATTATATGATCGGATCAATCACATCAATGATGAATTCTTTATAAGGAGATTAATAATAAATCTGTACCGTATATTTCAACAGAAGTAAGAAATTAAAAATCCCTTGTGGCTGTGCGGCTCATCAGCACGTTCCAAAGTATCATTTTAATCACCAAAGATTATCTTTCTGTTTTATTTAAACGGGTCTTTTCATCTTTTACACAGCTTTATTCAAGCTTGTGTGGCTCCTACAGGACAGACCGTTCACCAGTGATGGAATGAACTCTGTGGTGATGATATTCCATTTCCTGCTCTTAAGTGTCTGCTTACCTCAACTTGACAACTTAATTCACTGAATGTCTGATTACCTGTTTGGACACGGCTCTTTAACTGTTCAGTTTAAGACGATGTAACAACATTGTTGTTACACTTGATGCCAAATGCTGCCAAACAAATATCTACCGTATATAAAAAAAAAATTAGTGGGGCAGAGTGGAGCATATGCATCTTTTTCATGACATGGCTCTAAACATTGTTAAGATAGTTTGAATTTAAAGAAGACAATCTGTGGGCGGCCGTGGTGTAGTGGTAATGGCAGTCGTCTCCCGATCGGAAAGTTGGCGGTTCGACTCCCGGGACCCGCACCATGTGTCGTTGTGTCCTTGGGCAAGACACTTAACCCTGAGTTGCTCCCGGTAGGACTGGAAAGCACCTTGCATGGTAGTCTGCCGCCACCGGTTTATGAATGTGTGTAGCATTCAATATATGTGTAGCACTTTGAGATTTTCAGTAATGAAAAGTGCGTTATAAATTGAATTAATTATTATTATTATTAATTATTATCTGCAAATCAGAAAAAAAAAAAAAAAAAAATCTGTTTTAGAGCAATTTCTCGTTCATATATTGCAGTGGTCCTAAACCCCCGGACCGCAGGTCTGTGGGTCAATGGGTACCAGGCTGCACAGAAGGGGAAAGAACGTTTTATTTTGAAAAATCACCAGATTCTCTCTACCACATCAGTCTGACTCACTCTTGTCGCAGGTCAACATACACAAGTGTTTAGTTTCAGTTTCTGCTAGGTGCATGCACAGATCAGTTCTACATTGCTGGTGAAGAACAAAGCCGTTAAGCTACGTGGTCTGGAGCAGACAGGTGGAGGTGCGCAGCCGTGTCTGTGCATTTTGAAGGATTACACTGCATATTTTTCAACCCGCCTCACGAAGATTGACTATAAAACTATAACTAAATAAAACTATAATTTTAACAAGCTTCCTGATATCACATCAGAGCTGTCGCTTCACATTTTTGCTTCTGCTCAAAAAAACCTGCCCCTGAGAAGTTCAAAGTCATGGGTAATTTTATTATAAAACAAAAAATATACGATTAAACGTTTTGCATTAGGCATACGTTCCTGTGCTTTTGTGAACAATCTGATGTGTGACTCACTGCAGGAATTATCTGAACTTTCACCTAATTGATAAAACGGACGATCTCAGCTCATGAAGCCGTTTGTCGTGCAGTCAGAATATTTGAAGCGAAAAATGTTTTAAGTGTTTGAAAAATACACCGGAATGCAGGAAATGGCATCTACTTTATTACCCCCCACCCCCACACCAGAGGTCCCTGAAAAATATTGACTGACATCAAGCTGGTCCGTGGCACAATAAAGGTTGGGGACCACTGCTATATTGGATGTAAATTAACACATTTTATTTTTAGACTAATTTCAACGTTCTTTTTGTGCATTTTATTAGAAAGCATGAATCAAATTGCACAGAAATGTAGCATAACATTATAAATCTGTATCCTCTGTTGCCATCAACGCTTTGGCCTTGCCTGCCAAGAAAACTTTGCATTTGTTGTGTGTTTTGCAACAGTATGTCAAGGTCCTGCTCAGCAGCCCTCTGCACTTTCCATAATTTTGTCTACAGGCTATCATGGCTCAGTTGCCGCAAGAGCAGAAAGCAAAGATTGCAGAGCAGGTGGCCAGCTTCCAGGAAGAAAAGAGCAAGCTGGATGCGGAGGTTTCTAAGTGGGATGACAGCGGCAATGACATCATTGTGTTGGCTAAGCAGATGTGCATGATCATGATGGAGATGACAGACTTCACCAGGTGAGACAACATGACATATGAACCAAAGTGTTGCATACATTTGACAGATGTTGCTTTGAATTCCTCTGACTACTCTTTAATCACTTAGTAATATGTTAACCTGCCTGTCTGTGCATGTTAAATAAACCGGCCCCAACAATGAATATCACTGTGCAGGAGTCAGTTTCTTCTGTTAATAGTTACTTTTTTTTTTTTCTGTTTACAAAACATTTTTTATGAAAACGTCTTTGCCGTCACTCTGTAAGCTTATGTTGAACAAACATCCATCCATATTTGAACAATAGTTCACATGAAGGTTAAGACTCGTATTCGTGCAGCAGAGCTCTTCATTTGACTTAAGCAGCAGGAAAGGTGGGATTTCCACTTGATTATTTTTCTATCCTTCCTTAATCTTGAAATGCAGAACCATAAGCAGAGCATCACATTTCCTTCTCCCCTGCTGCATAAATAAGCTGTTCTGCATTGGAAATAAATTAAATGGACAGCCTTCCTCAGCAGAGCTGCTAAAGGCCAAATTCACACTCATGAGTGGATTATTGAGGCTATATATGATGCAGATGTTTGGGTTAGATCTTCCTAATTGGATAATTGTCGTTTGATAAGTACTCCATTTTTAGTTTGGGGATTTAAATACATACTTTAAAACTTTTATTGAAAGCTCTTTCCAGTTACGGCCTAAACATTGGAGCCAACGGGCATCACCTAAAACTGTTTTATTTTTGATTAAAGCAGGTTTTTGTGGCTGTTGTGTGTAGGACTTTTTGCTGTAACTCCTGTCTTCATTGTGAGATTTGCAGCAGGTTTTGGTTGAGGATAGGTGTCACAAACGTTACATTTTGTAAAAATAAAATAAATAAAAATCCAGCCTTTTTGCTGTCTGTTTTGGGTCAGTTTCCATCTGTACTGTGAAGAGTTTAAATCTGCTTCGCTGCATTTTGCAGAATCTGAGCTGGCAGTGTGTGACTATACAGACTTCATCCAGCTGCTCATATTACAATGACAGTCTGCACTAGTTACCCGTTTTCTTAGGGAGTCATACATGTCCATGTCATCACGTGTTCTCCATGTGATTTGATAGATTCTGACATTTGGGAAGATTTTTGCCTCTACTTTCCTTGTCATTTTTTTGCAGGTTTATTTTGTTATTTCTGTCCTAACAGTGGTCTTATAGAGCTGGTATGGCTATTTAATATTATTTTAGTTTCATGGTAGCTTTCAGTGAAGAATTTAATAAACTGCATACACAGAGTCTTCATGTGACGGTTCACTGAACAGATGCACAATAAAAGGATTAGTTGTTTTGGATCTTTCTTCATTTTCCATCTTTCACTGTGTATGTAAGGGGACGTTAGCTCCGTTTTATCTTTTTTATTTATTTATTTTATTTTATTTTTTCTCATGAGCTGGCTTTAAAATGTTACATCTTTTTTTATTTTTTATTTTATTTGCACAACAGTCACATCCATAATAATGAATTGTTTTGTTTTCATCCTCTGCATGAAAAGGCTAGTTTTCCTGAGTAAAGATTTAAAATATGATAAAGTTGCAGCTAAGTTTGAAATGCTAACAGGCTCACACCTGAATAGTTGCACAGCACCCAGCAGGTTTTATGTGCTCTTTATTCTTCAAAAAGAGGTATGGAAAAAATATTGCCTCCTTCTTTGCTGTATAATGGCTGAATGGCTGGACGGATAAAGGTACGACATTATTGATTGCTGTGACATTTTTGTATTTTATAAATGCTGCCTCTCCCACAGTTTTACACTTTAAAGCAAAGCAAGGAGTTCAAAAAGGGGAAAAATGACTCATAGAAACAGAATAATGGTTTTTATTTGTGAATGTGGGTATGAAGCTAATTTCTATACATTTTTGCAGTTATTACTTTTACAAGTTTGTCACTAGATGAAGTACAGATATTTTAGAAGTTAATAAAATTAGTCCTCAATCAAAAACAAAGAGCTACTGATTCAAAAAGCGTCATTAATTGTGAATATATTTTAAGTGACACATACATCTTCAATATTTCATAAACAATACCATAAGAACTTGCACAATACTAACTACTAAAAAATTAGTTAAATGATTATTTGTAGATCGATGGGTTATATTTCAGTGAGAAACATTGTGCTTTTCTTAAATCTGACAAGACTCTTGAAGCCTTTTTGATTTCCAGCAACAATGGGCAGTTTTTTTATTTATTTTTTTATTATAATAAAATGTTAAGACTTTAAAACAATCTGAAGAGGTAATTTTGAGACTATCACCTTCAGCAAAATAAGTTTGAACTGCTTGTCTACTGCCACTGTGTATTACACAGCGTGTGTGAGAAACTGCATCAGCCAGCACATCATCCCACACGTTACAGCTTCACTCATGTCTCCAGTGATGGCACATGGAAGGTCAGTGGCTGCTAAATTCAACCTGGCCTCATATTAAGCTCTTCTGAACCTTGGTATAGAATGAAGCTCTGTCGAGGTTAATGTTGGATTAGATAATTGACCTCTTCTGACAAATCAGCAGAAAGTCTGAGAAATTCATGTCGAGTCCTGCATCTCTCATAGCCGCATGGCAGCTCTCATGAATAAAGCCATTTATAGCTTGGAAACATCCAACATATTTGGGAGCCACCTGCCACAGTTCTGTGCTGTGAAGTGTTTGGCTCGCGCACATCTGGGGGCCTGCAGCTGTTATCGAGACTAAAATATTTAGCCCCTTCTCCATACCCAACTCAAATAAGGGATCATTTATTCTGAAGTTTCTTTGTTTTATCTTTATACTGTAGGCTGTTTAAGTTTCCCAGCAGAGTTAGAAAGTCCCCTTAAAAAACATCTACTATAAAACAAGGTAGGTCGGGTACAAATTGGTTGCTGCTGTATTTGTTCTGAACAAACCGCAGCAGAATGCTATCAGCTGCTTTTTTGCTTGTATGCTGTTTTTACTCCATCCCCAGAAGTGCCTCCAGCTCTGTCTCCTGGGGTTGACTTGGTCCCAGGAGAACTTCCAGTATGTGCTCTGATGCATGGCCTTTTCCACTAGGACCCTGGCTTGTTTTACGTCAGAGCAGCAGAGGGAGAGCTGGAGAATGGAAGTGTTGGAGATGGGAGGGGAGAAACAGGGAAGCGAGAGAACAGAACACAGAATTCCATCTGTTCTGGGTTGGATGGCTCTTTTTTTTTTAGCCTGGAGAGAGCAGCTTTGAATCCAATGTCTGTCTCTTGCCAACTGTGTCCCAGAGTCCCCTGGGGGGGTTGAAAAATGGCAAAAAGCTGACAAGCTTTACAGTGTCAGGTCAGGGCTGGACTGACCTGTGTTGGACTGGACTTAATTTGGCTCAGAAGGGTCAACAACAAAGAACGTGGGACATGGAGTCAATTTCCAGAAAATTAAATTAATCTTCGTTTTACCCTGATGCATGCTCAATCATCTTTGTTTTGTTTTACTTTGATTTATTTTGAGTAAATTTCAACTCTTAAGTTGCTAGTATAATTTTTAAAATGTGTCTTTGATAAACTGTGTCCACAGTTTTTACATTTATTTGATCTTAAAACAATAAGTCTGATTGCACATGGACACCAGATTGCATTAGAGGTTAGTAAATGGAATTGTCTTTGCACCACCACACACTTTACTTAAATATCACGTACCTCAACTATTCCTGTAGTATATTTAAACGTTCCTGCTGCTGACCAAAGTCAACCATCTAACAGGATCCGGCTCTGCATAGTTCCTCCTGTATGAGACTTGAGTCTGCAGTGGAGGTAAAGCTGGAGCTGATGATTTCCTTTTTTTCTGTTCAGGGGGAAAGGGCCACTGAAGAATACATCTGATGTCATCAGTGCTGCCAAGAAAATTGCAGAGGCAGGATCCAGAATGGACAAACTGGGCCGCTCCATTGCTGACCAAGTAAGTCATAATGAGCCTCTGTCCCCGAGGAGTGATGTAAATCACAGCTTTATGCCATCAACCCCAGTTTACTGTTACAGTGGGACATTTTCAGCCCACTCCCCAGCCTAAAGGCCTATAGAATGGAATTATGTGAGTCTCAGCAAACTGGGAAAAGAAAATCTAGGTTGGTGCATCCAAGCATCCGTATTTATGAAGATGATTAAAGTAATAAAGTTGAGGCACTAAATAAATTCTGAGATTTGAAGAGAACATTTTTCCTGCACATCTACCTAGGTTGGCAGAACATCCATTGTTTGTGTACAAAAACATCAACCATATTGGTTTTAACTAGATTTTCATAAGGAATCTGCCTGTTCGTTATTTTTTACATCTACAGTATAAACATTTATAGGGCTGCATTACCGGTAATATTTATGGGTTCCCAAAATTAATCTGGACATTTGCAGAAACGCAGCACAACGAAGATTTGAACGACAATACAAACACTTGGTTTATTTTTTATTTTTATGCACCGACAGCAACTCTGGACAGCTCATTGTTTAACCAAGACAAGTTTGACTGAAGTTTGTTTGAGCTCATTGTTTGGCTTTGAAACTTCAGATTGCTTCCAGTTTCATTTATTTGGTGCACCTTTTCTAAGCCAATATTGTAAAACTTAACTTAAAACATTACATACATGGAATTTATTTAGCTTTATTCGTCCATACAGACATACAATCAAGACATTAAAGGTGCAGTCTGCAGTTTTGTAGTGCAGTCTAACTTTTCTAAAAATATATTTTTAACATATTTCTTGACTCTGTCACTATCTCCTGACAGACTGATGTTAGACAAAGTAATATCTGAAAAAAACTATAGTCCCCTTGCTTCTCCATGTGTTACTAAAAGCATTTCTAAAAAGCCACAGTGACCCGCCGTTAACCAGCCAATAAAAACAGAGCTTCTCACGCTCCTAACCCACGCCCCCGCCTGTCCCAGCCCCAGCGGCCGCGCACGTTCTCATTCAAAGGATTGCAAAGCGATGCAAAACTGTTTTGTATGTGACACAAATGTATTAAATTCCCCTTCTTCATCCCTGATCTGGACTTTTCTTTGGTTTTTTGCCAAAAGTAAAGTGATCGCTTCATCCTCCGCTGACTCCATGACTGAAATGAGGAAACAAAGGAATTTGTCTCGAGCGAATTAAGCTCTGGTTCAACGTGGCTGCAAGAGGCTCAGCAGATTTGCTGGTGTTCTGGTGTGCTGGACCAGCGCCCCATGTTTTTATTTTATTTTTTAGAACGTTTTATTAACATATAAACACAGAACTTCGCAGCGGCTGCCACAGGACATGCAGTGGAGGCGGAGCATTCGGAGGCTGAGCAGAATTTCAGCAGAGCAAGGGGGAGCAGAGCCATATATGGCTCTGAGTGGGGAGGGACCAGAATGCTTTCCCTGTTGAAAATATTTCTAAGTCCTGCGTTCTATAGAAACTGCAGAGTGCACCTTTAACAAACAAGTTGTTTCTGATTTATAAGTAAAATGAGTGTTAAGTTACTAATCGTTATTCTAAGATCAAATATTTTGTCTTCCTTCTCTTGTGCCAACTGCCAAGTTCCCATAATTTACTCTCATCTTGACATAGAAACATGCTTTCAATTATTCAGGCCTCAGATTTCACTTAAATACTTACACTGTACTGCTCTTTAGGGGTGTGCTGTTTATGGTTTATTTCTTATCTCATGCTGTCACTTAGGCAAAGACTCACCGCACCTATCTCTGCAATATGTACACGTTTGTTGTTAAACACTGAACAACTATGATTTTTACGACGAGAAGTGATTGTCAGTGAGTTCCTCTCCTGGAAACATGTACTGTAGTTTGTCTGTGCTCAGCATCTAACAGCTGTTTTCCTAACTCCTATCGAAGAACACAGTTGGCTAAGAGGACTGTCTACAGATGTTGCAGATTTCTGTTCAGATAACACTGGTTGCCTCAAACGCACACTAACTCTGATTTAGTAAGAAACAGATAACATGTTGGCAAAAAGTAGTAGCACAAAGTTTTATGGAATGATTCGCCTACAACAAAGACTTTGGGCCTTGACACTGCTCATAATAAATGCTGTTGTCTGTGTAGTGATACTTCTCAAGTCTAGATAATGTTTACTGATTAAGTAATTTAATTGAAGTATTTTACTTTGTATACCCATTTAAAACTAGATTGTGCTTATTAATGCTATACCTGCTAAAAAATATATATATATAAAATAACCCCCCCCCCCCCCTTTAATAACATGATTGGTATATCACTTACCCTTCTCCCATCCAGGTTTGCTGCCCTGGCTATGTTTTTAGTAGGGCTGGGCAATATGGACCGGAATTAACATCTCTATTTTAAGATGAACGGTGATGTACAAAATATATACAGTATATATTTTTTTCTTCCTATGAAGTAGTAACAGAAATAAATGAGTCAAAGCTTTGTCCCAATTATCACACAGGCACATTTTTTAACAAACTGCTACTAAATGGGTAAAAAAAAAAAAAATAAACAATTTGCATATATTAAATAATAGTCCTTTTCAGCTGTGCTGCCGTCACAATGTTTGTTAGCCCCGTTGTCTTTAGCTGTCTTGTTCCACAGTTGAGACTGGAACCGTGTCTTTAGCTATACTGTACAAGCCGTTGCTTTATTAATGTTGCACAACTTCTCACTGTTCCTCTCATAAGGCACAGCACGGCTTAAGCTAGATTCATACTCGACGCGTCGTGCAGCGCGCGAGGGTGCGCGCTCCAAAAGTGACGCAATTTCACAGTCCCCGCCCCTGCGCGTTGGCCCCGCGCGTGGGATTAGCGCGTGTCGTGCACCTCTGAATTTTTGAAACTCCGCAAGCCTATGCGCGCGCGGTGGGCGCTACGATTTGATTGACAGGTCCTCACCCGACAGCCTTCACCCTCTTCACGCCGGAGCCTGCAGCTGTTTGCGCCGCTGTGGTCGTGGAGACGGAGTCGCGACGCATGGAGGAATGTTTTGTGACACAAAATGTATTAAATTCTCCTTCGTTCCTGATCTGGAGTCGGACTTTTCTTTTGTTTTTTCGCCAAAAGTCACGTGATCGCTTTCTCCTCCGCTGACTCCATGCATTAAAACCGCAAATAAAGACAACAGTTCAGCACGCGAGCGGAAAGCTATTTGTTTTTGTTGTGTGATTTCAAACAGTTCTTCTTCTACGGTAGATTTCTTCTTCTACACCTTTCTTGCAACATATGCACAGGTTTTAGAGGGTACTGCCTCCTGCTGGTCCGTAAAAGAACAGCACTTTGCCATGCGCCGCCGTGGGACAACTATAAACACAGAGGCGACACTGTAAACGCATTTCGCCGCACGGCACAGTGCACGCGCAGCGCGCGCGCTCCAGCCTGCGGACCAAAGCGCGAGTCTAACTCAGCCTTTTTAATGGGTTTTGACCCGTGTTTGTCTCAGGGAAGGAGGCTGAAGTCAGTTGGAGCTGCAGCTTCACACATGCTTCGTACTCAACTCCACTTATAGCACTGTTTTAAATGTGAAAAAGATTTGTAGTGCTGACCTTTTGTCAGGGCTTGTTTTCGGCATTGTCTAAAGAAAACTTTTTTTCTGCTGCTCATCTGACAATTTACTAAAGTGCATTTTTAATGTTAGTTTTAGGGGCAGAAAAATGATATTTAGAGGTTATACAGTAATTTTGGTAATCCTCCCTGCTTTCCAAATTAATAGCCACAGTCTAATAGCTACAAATCAGGGGTAAAACGCTGACCCTAAAAAAAACGCGCGGTTTTGGAGTCACGCGACACGTGACTTAGGCGGAGGAGGTGAAGTAGTCAGAAATTGTTGTATTGTATTGAATTGTATTGAAGCAAAAGAGGTCCAATAATGGTTAATATTTGTGTTGTTCAAACTCCAGTTTGTCTGGACATATTGTCCATCGATTTCCTGCACCAAAAAACCCAGCTTTCAGAGCTTGAGTGAAGTTTGTCCGGTTGAAAAGGCAGGATTTCACCAACAGAAGCGTAAAGACCAACTCCGTGATTTGTAGTGCGCACATTCCGTCAGGAGGATTACAACGACAGCGACCTGAACGAACACAGGATTGGCTTCAGCAGTAAGGACAAGAGTATAATTTATTTATGTTTTGGTTGAAATGGTTGAAAGTGGTTTAGGAGCTATAAATTACGAAATACACAGAGCTGAATCAATGCTAACTCCACACAGTTGCGTCTTAAAAAATTAATAAAAAAATCGAATTTTATCTCAAATGTCTTCTACAGGTCATCAAATTGTAAATAAAACCCATATAATTACTGTCTGGCAGGAGAAAAAATATCCACTGAGTGGTTTAGGAGCGAAAAAAAATTTGTTTATGGAGCTAAAGATTAGGCTAATGAAGTTAAATCCATCAGTGGTGTAATTAATGCTGTATCTCTATACAGTATATAAATAAAAAACATTTTTAGCTTTAGGTGGTATATATCTAAAAGTTATTTGGCTAGATATTTGATGTAATAGTCAGAGATGACATAATTATGTCAAAACAACTTTACAATCTGTCGCCTCCTCCTGGTGTGCTCCCATATCTTTCTTAGCTAAAGCACGAACGTTTCCCTCCCGTGATGTCACTTCCGGTTTACCGCTGAGGGTGCTATTTTTAGACAGAGTAGCGAGGGAAGACAAAAAAAGGTAGTAGTAGCACATTTTATTTTGAGATATGAAACGTATTGTTGATGAAAATTGGAGTTTTAGACATGTTAGTTTGAAAAGGCAACTACATGTGTTTTAAAGTGAAAGATGCACTTTAAATCCAAACCATTGTTTTCCTTTTTGCTCACGAGTTAAATTTCTCATCGATATGATCTCCCGTGTTTACTTGTTGTGCTAAACTCCTGCCCACCTGGAGAAGCAGGGGGAGCACGCTCAGGTGAGGGGCTGCATTTGTAGTCAGTGAGGGAGGAGGAGAGGCCACAGGAAGTTGGCGGCACAGTCGGAGTCAGAGATTCTTTATTGTCATTAGCACCACGTGATGGAACGAGATGTACACAAGGTCCCAGTTACATCCAACAATAAAATGTAAAAGAAAAACGTTAATAACATCTAAGATATGTACGGTACTAAGAAAAACAAAAACTAAAAATACACTAAGCACTAATGGCATAAAAAACATTACTTCAAACAGCAGCATGAACATGAGTCTGTGTGAGCAGATGAGCACGAGTGAACACAGCAACATGAAACAGATCAGCAGCATGAAACAGATCAGCAGCATGAAACGGATCAGCAGCATGAAACAGATCAGCAGCATGAAACAGATCAGCAGCATGAAACAGATCAGCAGCATGAAACAGATCAGCAGCATGAAACAGATCAGCAGCATGAAACAGATCAGCAGCATGAAACAGATCAGCAGCATGAAACAGATCAGCAGCATGAAACAGATCAGCAACATGAAACAGATCAGCAGCATGAAACAGATCAGCAGCATGAAACAGATCAGCAGCATGAAACAGATCAGCAGCATGAAACAGATCAGCAGCATGAAACGGATCAGCAGCATGAAACGGATCAGCAGCATGAAACAGATCAGCAGCATGAAACAGATCAGCAGCAACATGATGTGATATTTCACAGTGATTATTCTGGTTAGATATTCATGAGTCTAACAGCCTCAGGGTAGAAGCTGTTCCTCAGTCTAGTGGTTTTACACTTAATGCTCCTCAACCTACTTCCTGAGGGGAGTGGGGCAAAATATGTGTGCTAGGTGAGTTGGGTCTTTCATGATGCAGATGGCTCTCTTCCTGCATCTGAAGGTGTAAATGTCTGTGATGGTGGGGAGGCTGACTCCAACAGACTTATGTGCAGCCTCCACCACTCTCTGCAAAGCTTTTCTTTCTGCAGTTGTGCAGCCACCATGCCACACGTTGATGCTGGAGCACAGGACGCTCTCCACTGCACACCTGTAGAAGGAGGTGAGGACTGAACTTCTCAGTCCAGCTCGTCTCAGCCGCCTGAGGAAGTAGAGTCTCTGATGACCTTTCTTGATCAGGCTGGTGTTGTTGTTGCTCCAGCTGAGGTTATCATTCATGTGTACACCCAAGTACTTGTAGCTGGAGACCACTTCCACTGCAGATCCACTTATGTTCAGTGGGGTGTGGGTGTGTTTGTTCCTTCTGAAGTCCACAATCATCTCCTTTGTCTTCTTCACATTCATGTGAAGGTTATTCTCTTTACACCAGCTCTCCAGGTGTTCCATCTCCTGCCTGTAGCTGGACTCATCATTGCTTGTGATGCATCCCACCATCTGCAAACTTTACAGTATGACAGCCTGGATGGGTAGCTGCACAATCATATGTAAGCAGAGTGAACAGGAGAGGGCTCAACACACATCCCTGAGGAGAGCCAGTGCTGAGGGTTATGGTGAAGGAGAAGTTGTGGATCTTCACTGACTGTGGTCTGTTTGTTAAGAAGTCTAGCACCCAGTTGCAAATGGAGGGGCTTAGTCCCAGTGTGGATAGTTTGTCCATCAGGGTTTGGGGGATCATGGTGTTGAAGGCAGATGTGAAGTCCACAAAGAGTCTTTCTGCTTCAGGTGGTTGAGCACAGTGTGGAACACAGAGGAGATGGCATCCTCTGCTGCTCGATTCTCGCAATATGCATACTGATGAGGATCCTCGTTGATGTTGATGGTTGTTCTGATGTGGGTCGTGACCAGTTTTTCGAAGCATTTAGTGTCAATTGGGGTGAGTGCCACTGTCATTCAGACCAGTAACTGTAGAGCTCTTTTGGACTGAGATGATGGTGGCAGTCTTCAGGCAGATGGGAACTGTCTCCAGGGTAAGTGAGGTGTTAAAGATGTCAGCCAGCACCTCACAGAGCTGATCGGCACTTTCTTTCAACACTTTCCCAGGGATGTTGTCTGGGCCGGTTGCTTTGTACTCCTTACTTCTGCTGAGGTCACGCTGAGATGCTCTTCATCCAGTGGTGAGGTGAGTTTGGTGCTGGGTGGTCTGTTTGGGTCTTCAAAGCATGTGTAGAACTTGTTGAGGGCATCAGGCAGAGATGGATCTTTGGGGCATTGTTCGCTGCTGCCTTTATAATCTTTCCTTTCACAGACGAGGAGAAAAATAATTACCGTATTTTCAAGTCTAATTATATCTCAATGTAGAAATATTGACATAGACTGTATAGTCCCATTTTAATATTGCGTATGAAATTCTCATTATTTTTAAAATCTTGATATTGCCCATATTATTTCAGTGATATATTTTTATTAGTTAGTAGAAACATTAGCGTTTAGGTTTGAGCAGAGTTCTCCCCCTCATCGTCAGACATGATGAACCTCAGAGCCGAGCATGTCTGATATTTTGTTTTAGATGCCCTCAGATCTTCTGCGGACCAACTCTGTGAGGTGCTGGCTGACATTCACCACCTCACTTGCACTGGAGTCAGTTCCCACCTGCCTGAAGACCGCGACCATCATCCCAGTCCCAAAGAGCTCCACAGTGACTGGTCTGAATGACTATAGACCAGTGGCCCTCACCCCGATAGTCGCTAAATGTTTTGAGAAACTGGTCATGTCCCACATCAAGACAACCGTCAACATCAACGAGGACCCTCATCAATACGCATACCGTGAGAACCGATCAACAGAGGACGCCATCTCTTCCGTGGTCCACACTGCTCTCACCCACCTGGATCAGAAGGACTCATACGTGCGTCTGCTCTTTGTGGACTTCACATCTGCCTTCAACACCATGATCCCCCAAACTCTGATAGACAAACTATCTACACTTGGACTAAGCCCCTCCATTTGTAACTGGGTACTAGACTTCTTAACAGACAGACCACAGTCCGTGAAGATTCACAACTTCTCCTCCTCCACCATAAACCTCAGCACTGGCTCTCCTCAAGGATGTGTGCTGAGCGCCACACTTCCAGGCTGTCATATTGTTAAGTTTGCAGATGATACAGCGGTGGTGGGATGCATCACAAACAATGATGAGTCCAGCTACAGACAGGAGGTGGAACATCTGGAGAGCTGGTGCAAAGAGAATAATCTTCACATGAATGTGAAGAAGACAAAGGAGATGATTGTGGACTTCAGAAGGAACAAACACACCCATGCCCCACTGAAAATAGGTGGGTCTGCAGTGGAAGTGGTCTCCAGCTACAAATACTTGGGTGTACACATGAATGATAACCTCAGCTGGAGCAACAACACCACCAGCCTGATCAAGAAAGGTCATCAGAGACTCTACTTCCTCAGACGGCTGAGACGAGCTGGTCTGAGCAGCCCAGTTCTCACCTCGTTCTACAGGTGTGCAGTGGAGAGCGTCCTGTGCTCCAGCATCAACGTGTGGCATGGAGGCTGCACAGTTGCAGAGAGGAAAGCTCTACAGAGAGTGGTGAAGGCTGCACAGAAGTCTGTTGGAGTCAGTCTCCCCACCATCACAGACATTTACACCTCCAGATGCAGGAAAAGAGCCACCTGCATCATGAAAGACCTCACTCACCCAGCACACTCACTCTTTGCCCCACTCCCCTCAGGACGGAGGTTGAGGAGCATCAAATGTAGAACCACTAGACTGAGGAACAGCTTCTACCCTGAGGCTGTTAGACTCATGAATAAATAAATAAAATAAAAATAAACACTGCAAAATATCACATCATGCTGATGCTGATCTGTTTTCTTGTTGCTGTGTTCATCTGTGACCATCTGCTCATACAGACTCATGTTCGTGCTGCTGTTTATAATGATGTTTTTCCACTATATTAGGGCTTAGTGTATTACTAGTTGATGTTTTTCTTAGTTAATTCTAGATGTTATTACTGTTTTTCTCTTGCATTTGTTGTTGGATGTAACTGGGACCCCGTGTACATAATCTCGTTTTCATCACATGTACCACATGCGGTGCAAATGACAATAAAGACACTCTGACTCTGAATATTCGAGACCCACGTCTATCACGAAGTAGCATTTTTACCTGTACAGTACTGACGTAATTGCATAATCGTCAGAACGGGGAATAAACTGCTCTGGAAAGTCACTTCTCTATGCTTCAGTGCAGCTTTTGAAGATGCATATTTGCTTTAATGAAAACTGTGTTATCCCCCAAAGAAAACAGATGTGCAACTGTGCAGGTGTGTGTATGTATTTGTCTGTGCATGCCTGCATACTGAACGTCTGACTGGCATTTGCTCTCTGCAGGCGCACATACGTACAGATGTGTCAGATTTAGGTGACTCTTCCCCTTTTGTCCTCAGCTATTTGTAGGTGCTTGTTCCTCTTTTTTTTACATATGTCGTTTGTGTCTGTGCATCCACGTACTTTTAGAAGATTTGGTGGTTTGAAGCACTCAAAGTATAAATAAATGAAGAGCTGTGGCTGTTGAAGCAGATGTCTTAGTCAAGAGCAAGGACCCTTTCAACCTCTCTAAACCCACCCAGCTGTCCCTCTTAGCCTCTGTATCCCAGCAGAGACCACAACCACCAGGAAACCAGGTGAATCTTGACTCTTAGCATATCAAGAACTCTTTAGAGAAAGTGTGGGTTAGAGAGGAAGATGGAAAGCTGGAGAAAGGGCAGAGCATTTTTGTGGAGAGGAACAATCCTCCTGAGAGATGAATCCATTAAGGCCCTGTTTACACGGACACTGTGTGGGGGAAACGCAACTTTTGGGTATGTTAATTAGGTTGAAAGTTTTGCGTTGACATGGGCGAATTCTGTGGATACGACTCTCTCCCCCCCACCACCCCGTACTCATGAATTTACTGTAGTTACCATGCTGGGCCTGTAGATGGCGCTGTGATTTTTGGAACCTTCACTACTGCGCACGCGTGCCACTGCTGCCTGAGGTAAACAAACAGAGCACACGAGGCAGCCTGTTTTCCTCTCTGGCTAAAAGTTCAGCTAAACTACAAGTTGTTGTCAACAAGTTAACAACAAGTTAAAGCTGGAATTTGGATAAGAGTCAACAGATTTGACACCAAGTGTGGGACCTGCTTCATCTGCGCACCAGTTGCTGACTGGACCGTCCGGAACCGAGTCAACATGTCTGACTTTAGTCCGTGAGAATCAGCTGATTTACAGCAGCGCTACAAGGTAAACAATGTTCTTAATAATGTTTCCTTGTGTTTAGTTCGATCACAGAACAACCAACTGAGGTTTTATTTTTATTTTTTTCCTGCGAGGTCGAAGCTGTTCCACGAAGCGGACCGGCGGTTCGGATGTGGGTCCAGTGTCCACCAGGATGAAAACAACAGAGTCCAGTTCATTAAAGTTCGGTTAACGTGTTTTTAAAAGTGTTCAATTTAATTCTCAGTGTTTGTGACATGAGTTTGTGGTGTTGAATAAATAAATAAATTAAAAATCAACCTGGTGTCTTCATTTTCAGCAGCATGTTAGGCATGACGTAACGAGTCCAGATAGCTTCATTTAGCTCAGATAAATGTAAATATCTCCCACGCTAACATAAATACTGTTTATTATTGTTAAACTGTTAATATATAGCACATTTAGTATGTTATAGTGCAGCGTGACACGTGAAATGTCCGACTGCCTCGTTAACAGACAACTGGATCCAGGCAGCTGGCTCTCTTCCAACACAGATGCAGGTAAGGTGTAGAATAATTAAATATGAGAATCAAAATATATTCCATCAGCTATAGTTCAGAAAGTGGTGCGTGTGTCCACTGTCCAGTCCACCGCCATTGTTAAAATGCCGGCTGTCTGCGCGTGCGTGCTGCGTGCATGTGTTCAAACAAAAGCTCCACGGGAGATGTTTACATTATCAACGGGGGGTCAGCGAAAAACTTCCACCTTGAGAGCAGGGTTAGAAAAGTATCGGTGTCATCGAGGGGGGCCAGCGGTGTCGTGTAGGCGATAAGCAAAGTCGCAAAGAGAAAGTAGCGGTTACACTCAAAATACGCGCCGTGTAAACTGGCCCTAAGAGTGTTTCGCCTTTTAATTAGCAGCATAATTGCCATGTGGCAGATTTTTCCTTCTTTATTTTTTATGCTGGCAGTTTATATTTAGGACCATACCTCGAACAAAGCAGGAGATGCCACAGGCCCGCTCGCTGCAAAGCGCACCACATTGGGAGGGTCTACATAATCTAGCAGCTGTAGTGGAGTGAATCACAACCAGGATGCACACACGCTGACAGAGTCAGAGGAGCAAAGGCAATGTTGGGACTGCTCATTAACCTGGGCATATTAATCACGTGTGCTCTGTGCCTCTGGCCTGCAGGGCCTGTGAGGGTTTGTTACTCGTATAAAACACGTTGGCAGATGGTCGCAGACTGATAGCTCAGCCTCTCACCCCACCGTCGTGTTTATAAGAGTGTCTTGCTTCAGTTTGTGAACGTTGTTCACCATAAACACAGGTGGACGCCGTCTAGTTTGGGTTTATGTTAAAACAGTAAAATAAGTGCAATAGAGCTTCATAAAAGTTTAAAAGAAATTACTGTAGTGCCGAGATGAGTTGTAGGATTCAGGTCATTGCTGTATGAAGGTCTGCACTACAGCTGATTAACAATTTATGACCTTTCTCTGCAGGGAACCTTATGAGAGTTTGATCTGAGAGGCCTGGTAAACAAATAATGCTACATAATTGAGATTTATAATGCTAAAGTGTTAGCTGCTATGTAGATCGTATATTCTGGCACTTTTGCTCTCCAAGCATCTCCCACAGTGGAAAAACAAAACAAACACTTGCATAAACATGTGATTAAAAAAAAGCTTTTCTATTTAGAGAACAGGCGTGCTCTCACCGTGTTAAGTTTTATTCCTGCGTATAGACTCTGAGTGTACTTTTCTTCCAATTTGCATACAATTAGCAGAGATTCATGGTGATGTATAGTCTCTGGTGCTGGTCACAGTCTAATCCCAGGTCTCTTTGAAACTGACAGCTTGTAAATTGCCTACTGAAGTAGCCGAGGAGTAAAATCACCCAGAGAGTTCACAAATTCTCAGCTCAGCAGTTCAAGGGTCAGCCACCAGCTGATGCAGTTCATTCTAAACAATTGTTTTTAAAAGTGTCTATTATTAATTTACTCTGGCCATTTTGCAACACATTATTCTAACAGACTGGTCTTCAGTGTGAATAAACAGACAGTTTGATGCAAAAGTGACAACATTGTGTAACTGTATATAAAAATGTTGCGTTGAATCTGAAAGTTTCAAACTGGAGGGATTCTTTTTAGACCTTGGCTCACTGTCATGTTATCTCAGGGACTCTGTCACCAATCTGGGGGTGAAGTTTGAGTCTGATTTTAAATTTGATAAACAGATCAGCAGTAGCCTGGTTAAAACCAGACCCTTGTCCTCCGCTTCGTACTAGGGACTGGGACTTCTCCCATAGACAACGATTTCTCCGGTAGATTTTTGACCGGACCAATCAGAGAACAGAAGGCGAGTTTTGAACGACGTCGACTGACGTCGTCAGTTAAAATGGCTGCCGCCACGAAGGAATTTTCAAGAAAACAAGGTAAAAAACTATTATTTCTTTGCTGAGAAAAAATATATTTCTTAGCTGACGTTATATCAGAAGTGTTCCTGAGCTTAACAGTTCCTAAATCAATTCACGAAATGGTCAAATCTGCTGGATTTAAATTGTTTCGGTTTGACATTTTCCAAACAGCCTCGGGTGCGCTACGAAAATAAATGATAAAAAATCGAATTTTATCTCAAATGTTTCATCTAGGCCAACAGTCAGTAAATTAGAGCCATATAATTACACACTGGTAGCAGAAAAAATATCCACCGAGTGGTTTCTGAGCTATTTATCTGAATAGCCTGGACCTCGCCAGGCTAAACTAACAAAACTCCGCCTTCTGTTCTCTGATTGGTCCGGTCAAAAATCTACCGGAGAAATCGTTGTCTATGGGAGAAGTCCCAGACCCTAGTACAAAGCGAAGTGAAGGACAAGGGTCTGGTTTTAACCAGGCTAGATCAACAGTATTGTTCAGAAAAGTTTTTATCAACTTCGCCAAATTGCAAAAGTGAAACCAATCTTGGCAAGACCTGACTTGGAGAAATTAATCCACGCTTTTATAACATCTCGTCTTGATTACTGTAATGCACTGTATGTAGGCATCAGCCAGACCTCTCTCGCCCGTCTGCAGCTCGTGCAGAACTCTGCTGCTCGCCTGTTAACTCAGACCCGTAGGCGTGAGCATATCACTCCCATCCTGGCGTCCCTTCACTGGCTCCCTGTGCACTACAGAATTCATTTTAAACTTTTGCTGTTTGTTTTTAAATGCCTGAACAACCTTGCCCCACCATATTTGTCTGAGCTGCTTCAGCCTTACTGCCCTCCTCGATCTCTAAGATCAGCTGATCAGTTGCTGCTGACAGTCCCCAAAACTAGGCTGAAGCTCAGAGGTGACAGAGCATTTTCTGTCGTTGCTCCCAGGCTGTGGAACAACTTACCATTGAGTGTCAGACAGGCCTCCTCTCTTCCTGTTTTTAAATCCCTTTTAAAAACACACTTTTATGCCTTGGCTTTTTAACA
>JBBPBX010014648.1:29960-50596 GCA_038048925.1 Garcialebias charrua | reverse complement strand
ACTTACCTAATTAACTAGTTTGATTCAAAATGGCCAACTCACCTAATTAGTTGGTTTGATTCAAAATGGCCGACTCACCTAATTACCTGGTTTGATTCAAAATGGCCGACTCACCTAATTAGCTGGTTTGATTCAAAATGGCCGACTCACCTAATTAGTTGGTTTGATTCAAAATGGCCGACTCACTTAATTAGCTGGTTTGATTCAAAATGGCCGACTCACCTAAGTAGATTGTTTGATTCAAAATGGCCGACTTACCTAATTAACTAGTTTGATTCAAAATGGCCGACTCACCTAATTAGTTGGTTTGATTCAAAATGGCCGACTCACCTAATTAGCTGGTTTGATTCAAAATGGCCGACTCACCTAATTAGCTGGTTTGATTCAAAATGGCCGACTCACCTAATTAGCTGGTTTGATTCAAAATGGCCGACTCACCTAATTAGCTGGTTTGATTCAAAATGGCCGACTCACCTAATTAGCTGGTTTGATTCAAAATGGCCGACTCACCTAATTAGCTGGTTTGATTCAAAATGGCCGACTCACCTAATTAGCTGGTTTGATTCAAAATGGCCGACTCACCTAATTAGCTGGATTGATTCAAAATGGCCGACTCACCTAATTAAGTAGTTTGATTCAAAATGGCCGACTCACTTAATTAGCTAGTTCGATTCAAAATGGCTGACTCACCAAATTAGCTAGTTTGATTCAAAATGGCAGACTCACCTAATTAGCTAGTTTGATTCAAAATGGCCGACTCACCTAATTAGCTAGTTTGATTCAAAATGGCCGACTCACCTAATTAGCTAGTTTGATTCAAAATGGCCGACTCACCTAATTAGCTAGTTTGATTCAAAATGGCCGACTCACCTAATTAGCTAGTTTGATTCAAAATGGCCGACTCACCTAATTAGCTAGTTTGATTCAAAATGGCCGACTCACCTAATTAGCTAGTTTGATTCAAAATGGCCGACTCACCTAATTAGCTAGTTTGATTCAAAATGGCCGACTCACCTAATTAGCTAGTTTGATTCAAAATGACCGACTCACCTAATTAGCTAGTTTGATTCAAAATGGCCGACTCACCTAATTAGCTAGTTTGATTCAAAATGGCCGAGTCACCTAATTAGCTAGTTTGATTCAAAATGGCCAACTCACCTAATGAGCTTGTGTATTGAACCTGCCTTATATATTGGCCGACACAACTAAGTAGCTAGTTTGATTCAAAATGGCTGACTCACTTAATTATGTTGTTTGATTCAAAATGGCCGACTCACCTAATTAGTTAGTTTGATTCAAAATGGCCGTCTCACCTAATTAGCTAGTTTGATTCAAAATGGTAGACTCACCTAATTAGCTAGTTTGATTCAAAATGGCAGACTCACCTAATTCTCTTGTTTGATTCAAAATGGCCGACTCACCTAACTAGCTAGTTTGGTTCAAAATGGCTGACTCATCTAATTAGCTAGTTAGATTCAAAATGGCCGACTCACCTAATGAGCTTGTGTATTGAACCTGCCTTGTATATTGCCTTGTATATCGAACAAAGATGGCGCCCTGATTCAAAATGGCCGCCTCACCTAATGAGCTTGGTTGATTCAAAATGGCCGCCTTACCTAATGAGCTTGTTTGATCCAAAATGGCCGTCTCACCTAACTAGCTTGTGTATTGAACCTACCTTGTATATTGCCTTGTATATTGAACCAAGATGGCGCCCTGATTCAAAATGGCCGCCTCACCTAATGAGCTTGGTTGATCCAAAATGGCCGCCTCTCCTAATGAGCTGGTTTGATCCAAAATGGCCGCCTCACCTAAGTAGCTTGTGTATTGAACCTACCTTGTATATTGCCTTGTATATTGAACCAAGATGGCGCCCTGATTCAAAATGGCCGCCTCACCTAATGAGCTTGGTTGATTCAAAATGGCCGCCTCACCTAATTAGCTACTTTGATTCAAAATGGCCGACTCACCTAATTAGCTAGTTTGATTCAAAATGGCCGTCTCACCTAAGTAGCTTGTGTATTGAACCTGCCCTGTATATTGCCTTGTATATTGAACCAAGATGGCGCCCTGATTCAAAATGGCCGCCTCACCTAATGAGCTTGGTTGATTCAAAATGGCCACCTCAACTAATTATCTAATTTCATCCAAAATGGCCGTCTCATCTAATTAGCTTGTGTATTGAACCTACCTTGTATATTGCCTTGTATATTGAACCAAGATGGCGCCCTGATTCAAAATGGCCGCCTCACCTAATGAGCTTGGTTGATTCAAAATGGCCGACTCACCTAATTAGCTAGTTCTATTCAAAATGGCCGACTCACCTAACCAGCTTGTGTATTGAACCTGCCTTGTATATTGCCTTGTATATTGAACCAAAATGGCGCCCTATGTAACTCAGTTTCTCTGAAAAGTTAAGTCCCATTCATTTCCTATGGGAAATTTACGATTTTTGTTAGCAAAATATTTCGCGATGGTAACTCCGATTGCTTAGAAAAGTAATAGCACACATCTCGGAGTCGGGCCGGTCGTTTTGATATAACTTATGTGGGGGTGCACGTTACGGTACGAGCCGCATTAATGTTGATGGATGAATAATAAATAATAAACTAGAAAGTTCCTGGAGAAACTTCGAAGGGGGCTGCCAGGCTACTGCCCGCTAGCAACCATCCTGAATACAAATGGCTCCAAATGTTCATAGCATACATCACAGAGCTAAATTAAAGTCTTGAAATGATAGTAAAAGGTGTTTGGGTTCACTTTCAGCTAACATTACACCAAATTTCAGCTAAATAGCATTAAAAATGGCCGAATTATGGTGTTTTTTATCTTTTAGATAAGGCGGCCATCTTGGATTTTTTAATTTTTAATCAGGGTTTATTAGAGCTCATTCTCAGCTACTAAGTTGCCCAAGTTTTGTCTCAATAGCTCTAAAAATGGCCGAGTTATGGCATTTTTTGTCATTTAGCTATGGCGGCCATCTTGGATTTTTATTTTTGTTTTTTGTACGTGATAGAGAATGTCGTCAGCTACAACATCACCAAATTTCAGCTCTCTATGTATAAAGATGGCCGAGTTATGACATTTTTTCTTCTTAGCTATGGCGGCCATCTTGGATTTTTATTTTTGGTTTTGGTAATTGATAGAGGATGTCTTCAGCTACAATCTCACCAAATTTCAGCTCTCTATGTATAAAGATGGTCGAGTTAAAGCCATTTGAATGTAGCTATGGCGGCCATCTTGGATTTTTATTTTTGGTTTCCGTACGTGATAGAGGATGTCTTCAGCTACACCCTCACCAAATTTCAGCTCTCTATGTATAAAGATGGCCGAGTTATAGCCATTTGAAAGTAGCTATGGCGGCCATCTTGGATTTTTGATTTTGATATGGAATATGATAGGAAACATTGTCAGCTATCACCATACCAAGTTTCAGCTCAATATCACTAAAATTGACCATTTTACAGTATTTTGACTTTTTTGCGTTGTCGGCCATCTTGGAAATTGGATTTTCAATTGAAATTTATTAGGGATCATTGTCAGCTACCCATTTGCCAAATATAAGTTCCATATCTCCATCAAAATGGCCGCTTCACCTAATTTGCTTGTTCAAATGGCCGCTTCACCTAATTTGCTTGTTTGATTCAAAATGGCCGACTCACCTAATTAGCTGGTTTGATTCAAAATGGCCGACTCACCTAATTAGCTGGTTTGATTCAAAATGGCCGACTCACCTAATTAGCTGGTTTGATTCAAAATGGCCGACTCACCTAATTAGCTGGTTTGATTCAAAATGGCCGACTCACCTAATTAGCTGGTTTGATTCAAAATGGCCGACTCACCTAATTAGCTGGTTTGATTCAAAATGGCCGACTCACCTAATTAGCTAGTTTGATTCAAAATGGCCGACTCACCTAATTAGCTAGTTTGATTCAAAATGGCCGACTCACCTAATTAGCTAGTTTGATTCAAAATGGCCGACTCACCTAATTAGCTAGTTTGATTCAAAATGGCCGACTCACCTAATTAGCTAGTTTGATTCAAAATGGCCGACTCACCTAATTAGCTAGTTTGATTCAAAATGGCCGACTCACCTAATTAGCTAGTTTGATTCAAAATGGCCGACTCACCTAATTAGCTAGTTTCATCCAAAATGGCCGTCTCATCTAATTAGCTTGTGTATTGAACCTGCCTTGTATATTGCCTTGTATATTGAACCAAGATGGCGCCCTGATTCAAAATGGCCGCCTCACCTAATGAGCTTGGTTGATTCAAAATGGCCGCCTCACCTAATTAGCTACTTTGATTCAAAATGGCCGACTCACCTAATTAGCTAGTTTGATTCAAAATGGCCGTCTCACCTAAGTAGCTTGTGTATTGAACCTGCCCTGTATATTGCCTTGTATATTGAACCAAGATGGCGCCCTGATTCAAAATGGCCGCCTCACCTAATGAGCTTGGTTGATTCAAAATGGCCACCTCAACTAATTATCTAATTTCATCCAAAATGGCCGCCTCATCTAATTAGCTTGTGTATTGAACCTACCTTGTATATTGCCTTGTATATTGAACCAAGATGGCGCCCTGATTCAAAATGGCCGCCTCACCTAATGAGCTTGGTTGATTCAAAATGGCCGACTCACCTAATTAGCTAGTTCTATTCAAAATGGCCGACTCACCTAACTAGCTTGTGTATTGAACCTGCCTTGTATATTGCCTTGTATATTGAACCAAAATGGCGCCCTATGTAACTCAGTTTCTCTGAAAAGTTAAGTCCCATTCATTTCCTATGGGAAATTTACGATTTTTGTTAGCAAAATATTTCGCGATGGTAACTCCGATTGCTTAGAAAAGTAATAGCACACATCTCGGAGTCGGGCCGGTCGTTTTGATATAACTTTTGTGGGGGTACACCTTACGGTACGAGCCGCATTAATGTTGATGGATGAATAATAAATAAATAAATAAAGAAACCCTTATTGGTAGGATAACAATAGGTTGCTTCCAAGCATTTACAATGCATTGGCAGCCCCCAACTAGAAAGTTCCTGGAGAAACTTCGAAGGGGGCTGCCAGGCTACTGCCCGCTAGCAACCATCCTGAATACAAATGGCTCCAAATGTTCATAGCATACATCACAGAGCTAAATTAAAGTCTTGAAATGATAGTAAAAGGTGTTTGGGTTCACTTTCAGCTAACATTACACCAAATTTCAGCTAAATATCATTAAAAATGGCCGAATTATGGTGTTTTTTATCTTTTAGATAAGGCGGCCATCTTGGATTTTTTAATTTTTAATCAGGGTTTATTAGAGCTCATTCTCAGCTACTAAGTTGCCCAAGTTTTGTCTCAATAGCTCTAAAAATGGCCGAGTTATGGCATTTTTTGTCATTTAGCTATGGCGGCCATCTTGGATTTTTATTTTTGTTTTTTGTACGTGATAGAGAATGTCGTCAGCTACAACATCACCAAATTTCAGCTCTCTATGTATAAAGATGGCCGAGTTATGACATTTTTTCTTCTTAGCTATGGCGGCCATCTTGGATTTTTATTTTTGGTTTTGGTAATTGATAGAGGATGTCTTCAGCTACAATCTCACCAAATTTCAGCTCTCTATGTATAAAGATGGTCGAGTTAAAGCCATTTGAATGTAGCTATGGCGGCCATCTTGGATTTTTATTTTTGGTTTCCGTACGTGATAGAGGATGTCTTCAGCTACACCCTCACCAAATTTCAGCTCTCTATGTATAAAGATGGCCGAGTTATAGCCATTTGAAAGTAGCTATGGCGGCCATCTTGGATTTTTGATTTTGATATGGAATATGATAGGAAACATTGTCAGCTATCACCATACCAAGTTTCAGCTCAATATCACTAAAATTGACCATTTTACAGTATTTTGACTTTTTTGCGTTGTCGGCCATCTTGGAAATTGGATTTTCAATTGAAATTTATTAGGGATCATTGTCAGCTACCCATTTGCCATATATAAGTTCCATATCTCCATCAAAATGGCCGCTTCACCTAATTTGCTTGTTCAAATGGCCGCTTCACCTAATTTGCTTGTTTGATTCAAAATGGCCGACTCACCTAATTAGCTGGTTTGATTCAAAATGGCCGACTCACCTAATTAGCTGGTTTGATTCAAAATGGCCGACTCACCTAATTAGCTAGTTTGATTCAAAATGGCCGACTCACCTAATTAGCTAGTTTGATTCAAAATGGCCGACTCACCTAATTAGCTAGTTTGATTCAAAATGGCCGACTCACCTAATTAGCTAGTTTGATTCAAAATGGCCGACTCACCTAATTAGCTAGTTTGATTCAAAATGGCCGACTCATCTAATTAGCTAGTTTGATTCAAAATGGCCGACTCACCTAATTAGCTAGTTTGATTCAAAATGGCCGACTCACCTAATTAGCTAGTTTGATTCAAAATGGCCGACTCACCTAATTAGCTAGTTTGATTCAAAATGGCCGACTCACCTAATTAGCTAGTTTGATTCAAAATGGCCGACTCACCTAATTAGCTAGTTTGATTCAAAATGGCCGACTCACCTAATTAGCTAGTTTGATTCAAAATGGCCGACTCACCTAATTAGCTAGTTTGATTCAAAATGGCCGACTCACCTAATTAGCTAGTTTGATTCAAAATGGCCGACTCACCTAATGAGCTAGTTTGATTCAAAATGGCCGACTCACCTAATGAGCTAGTTTGATTCAAAATGGCCGACTCACCTAATGAGCTAGTTTGATTCAAAATGGCCGACTCACCTAATTAGCTAGTTTGATTCAAAATGGCCGACTCACCTAATTAGCTAGTTTGATTCAAAATGGCCGACTCACCTAATTAGCTAGTTTGATTCAAAATGGCCGACTCACCTAATTAGCTAGTTTGATTCAAAATGGCCGACTCACCTAATTAGCTAGTTTGATTCAAAATGGCCGACTCACCTAATTAGCTAGTTTGATTCAAAATGGCCGACTCACCTAATTAGCTAGTTTGATTCAAAATGGCCGACTCACCTAATTAGCTAGTTTGATTCAAAATGGCCGACTCACCTAATTAGCTAGTTTCATTCAAAATGGCCGACTCACCTAATAAGCTAGTTTCATTCAAAATGGCAGACTCACCTAATTAGCTAATTTGATTCAAAATGGCCGACTCAACTAATTAGCTAGTTTGATTCAAAATGGCCGATTCACCTAATTAGCTAGTTTGATTCAAAATGGCCGACTCACCTAATTAGCTAGTTTGATTCAAAATGGCCGACTCACTTAATTAGCTAGTTTGATTCAAAATGGCAGACTCACCTAATTAGCTAGTTTGATTCAAAATGGCCGACTCACCTAATTATCTTGTTTGATTCAAAATGGCCGACTCACCTAATTAGCTAGTTTGATTCAAAATGGCCGACTCACCTAATTAGCTAGTTTCATCCAAAATGGCCGTCTCATCTAATTAGCTTGTGTATTGAACCTGCCTTGTATATTGCCTTGTATATTGAACCAAGATGGCGCCCTGATTCAAAATGGCCGCCTCACCTAATGAGCTTGGTTGATTCAAAATGGCCGCCTCACCTAATTAGCTACTTTGATTCAAAATGGCCGACTCACCTAATTAGCTAGTTTGATTCAAAATGGCCGTCTCACCTAAGTAGCTTGTGTATTGAACCTGCCCTGTATATTGCCTTGTATATTGAACCAAGATGGCGCCCTGATTCAAAATGGCCGCCTCACCTAATGAGCTTGGTTGATTCAAAATGGCCACCTCAACTAATTATCTAATTTCATCCAAAATGGCCGCCTCATCTAATTAGCTTGTGTATTGAACCTACCTTGTATATTGCCTTGTATATTGAACCAAGATGGCGCCCTGATTCAAAATGGCCGCCTCACCTAATGAGCTTGGTTGATTCAAAATGGCCGACTCACCTAATTAGCTAGTTCTATTCAAAATGGCCGACTCACCTAACTAGCTTGTGTATTGAACCTGCCTTGTATATTGCCTTGTATATTGAACCAAAATGGCGCCCTATGTAACTCAGTTTCTCTGAAAAGTTAAGTCCCATTCATTTCCTATGGGAAATTTACGATTTTTGTTAGCAAAATATTTCGCGATGGTAACTCCGATTGCTTAGAAAAGTAATAGCACACATCTCGGAGTCGGGCCGGTCGTTTTGATATAACTTTTGTGGGGGTACACGTTACGGTACGAGCCGCATTAACGGAGACGGATGAATAATAAATAAAAAATAAAGAAACCCTTATTGGGTGGAGAACAATAGGTTGCTTCCAAGCATTTACAATGCATTGGCAGCCCCCAATAAAGAAACCCTTATTGGGTGGAGAACAATAGGTTGCTGCTTAATGCATTTACAATGCATTTGGCAGCCCCCAACTAGAAAGTTCCTGGAGAAACTTCGACGGGGGCTGCCGGCTGTTGCCAAAATTTCTATTCCGTGCTGTACAGGCTGTTGCCGAATAGAAAAATTTCAATGTGAACATACTATGAGTTTGGTATCATCCAAAGCTACCACTATACCAAGTTTCAAATTAATATATCAAAAAATGACCAAGTTATAATGGATTTTGTGTTTACTGAGCTAGCTGTGTTTGCTAAGCTAGCTGTGGTAGCTATCTTGAATCAAAATGGCTCCAAAAGTTAATCAGTTCTATACATTTATGTCATGATTACTTTATGTAAGTTTCAAACAAATCCAACAATGACTTTCTGTTTTTTTCATGTAACTTGTCAGTAGCCGATAGTATGAGTTTCCTCTCATTCATTTCCTATGGGGGAAACATGGCAACTTTGTTAGCAACATACGTCACCATGGTAACTCCGATTGCTAATAAAAGTAATAGCACACATCATAGGGCCGAGACGATCGTTTTGATATAACATTTGTGGGGGTAAACTTTGTGGTTCGGGCCGCATTAAAGTTGAAAGAAGAGCAAGTTAGCTGAAACACAGGAGAGTAAAAGTAACACTAGAAAGTTCCTGGAGAAACTTCGACGGGGGCTGCCAGCTGTTGCCGAAATTTCTATTCCGTGCCGTACAGGCTGTTGCCGAATAGAAAAATTTCGATGTGAACATACTATGAGTTTGGTATCATCCAAAGCTACCACTATACCAAGTTTCAAATTAATATATCAAAAATGACTGAGTTATAATCAATTTCTGTGTATTGTGAGGTAGCTGTGGCAGCCATCTTGAATCAAAATGGCTCCAAATATTAATCAGTTCTAGACATACATCTGATAAATGCTTTCAGTGAGTTTCAAACAAATAAAACAGTGAGTATATTTTCATCAGGCTCTAAATCATGTGACTTGACAACAGCAGTTTGTGTGAGGAGTGTTCTCCCATTCATTTCCAATAGGGAAATATGGCAACTTTGTTAGCAAAATACATCGCCATGGTAACTCCGATTGCCAATAAAAGTAATAGCACGCATCGCAGGGCCGAGACGATCGTTTTGATATAACATTTGTGGGGGTACACCTTGTGGTTCGGGCCGCATTAAAGTTGAAAGAAGAGCAAGTTAGCTGAAACACAGGAGAGTAAAAGTAACACTAGAAAGTTCCTGGAGAAACTTCGACGGGGGCTGCCAGGCTACCGCCCGCTAGCAGCCATCCTGAATACAAATGGCTCCAAATGTTCATAGCATACATCACAGAGCTAAATTAAAGTCTTGAAATGATAGTAAAAGGTGTTTGGGTTCACTTTCAGCTAACATTACACCAAATTTCAGCTAAATAGCATTAAAAATGGCCGAATTATGGTGTTTTTTATCTTTTAGATAAGGCGGCCATCTTGGATTTTTTAATTTTTAATCAGGGTTTATTAGAGCTCATTCTCAGCTACTAAGTTGCCAAGTTTTGTCTCAATAGCTCTAAAAATGGCCGAGTTATGGCATTTTTTGTCATTTAGCTATGGCGGCCATCTTGGATTTTTATTTTTGTTTTTTGTACGTGATAGAGAATGTCGTCAGCTACAACATCACCAAATTTCAGCTCTCTATGTATAAAGATGGCCGAGTTATGACATTTTTTCTTCTTAGCTATGGCGGCCATCTTGGATTTTTATTTTTGGTTTTGGTACGTGATAGAGGATGTCTTCAGCTACAATCTCACCAAATTTCAGCTCTCTATGTATAAAGATGGTCGAGTTAAAGCCATTTGAATGTAGCTATGGCGGCCATCTTGGATTTTTATTTTTGGTTTCCGTACGTGATAGAGGATGTCTTCAGCTACACCCTCACCAAATTTCAGCTCTCTATGTATAAAGATGGCCGAGTTATAGCCATTTGAAAGTAGCTATGGCGGCCATCTTGGATTTTTGATTTTGATATGGAATATGATAGGAAACATTGTCAGCTATCACCATACCAAGTTTCAGCTCAATATCACTAAAATTGACCATTTTACAGTATTTTGACTTTTTTGCGTTGTCGGCCATCTTGGAAATTGGATTTTCAATTGAAATTTATTAGGGATCATTGTCAGCTACCCATTTGCCAAATATAAGTTCCATATCTCCATCAAAATGGCCGCTTCACCTAATTTGCTTGTTCAAATGGCCGATTCACCTAATTTGCTTGTTTGATTCAAAATGGCCGACTCACCTAATTAGCTGGTTTGATTCAAAATGGTCAACTCACCTAATGAGCATGTTTGATTCAAAATGGCCACCTCACCTAATGAGCATGTTTGATTCAAAATGGCCTCCTCACCAAATGATCTTGTTTGATCCAAAATGGCCGCCTCACCTAATGAGCTAGTTTGATTCAAAATGGCCACCTCACCTAATGAGCTTGTTTGATTCAAAATGGCCGACTCACCTAATCAGCTAGTTTGATTCAAAATGGCCGACTCAACTAATTAGGTAGTTTGATTCAAAATGGCCGACTCACCTAATGGCCGACTCACCTAATGAGATAGTTTGATTCAAAATGGCCGACTCACCTAATGAGCTTGTTTGATTCAAAATGGCCGCCTCTCCTAATGAACTTGGTTGATTCAAAATGGCCACCTCAACTAATTAGCTAGTTTGATCCAAAATGGCCGCCTCACCTAACTAGCATGTGTATTGAACCTGCCTTGTATATTGCATTGTATATTGAACCAAGATGGCGCCCTGATTCAAAATGGCCGCCTCTCCTAATGAACTTGGTTGATTCAAAATGGCCACCTCAACTAATTAGCTAGTTAGATCCAAAATGGCCACCTCACCTAACTAGCATGTGTATTGAACCTGCCTTGTATATTGCATTGTATATTGAACCAAGATGGCGCCCTGATTCAAAATGGCCGCCTCTCCTAATGAACTTGGTTGATTCAAAATGGCCACCTCAACTAATTAGCTAGTTTGATCCAAAATGGCCGCCTCACCTAACTAGCATGTGTATTGAACCTGCCTTGTATATTGCATTGTATATTGAACCAAGATGGCGCCCTGATTCAAAATGGCCGCCTCTCCTAATGAACTTGGTTGATTCAAAATGGCCACCTCAACTAATTAGCTAGTTTGATCCAAAATGGCCGCCTCACCTAACTAGCATGTGTATTGAACCTGCCTTGTATATTGCATTGTATATTGAACCAAGATGGCGCCCTGATTCAAAATGGCCGCCTCTCCTAATGAACTTGGTTGATTCAAAATGGCCACCTCAACTAATTAGCTAGTTTGATCCAAAATGGCCGCCTCACCTAACTAGCATGTGTATTGAACCTGCCTTGTATATTGCATTGTATATTGAACCAAGATGGCGCCCTATGTTACTCAGTTTCTCTGAAAACTCAAGCCCCATTCATTTCCTATGGGAAATTTACGATTTTTGTTAGCGAAATATTTCGCCATGGTAACTCCGATTGCTTAGAAAAGTAATAGCACACATCTCGGAGTCGGGCCGGTCGTTTTGATATAACTTTTGTGGGGGTGCACGTTACGGTACGAGCCGCATTAATGTTGACGGAAGAATAATAAATAAATAACTAGAAAGTTCCTGAAGAAACTTCGACGGGGGCTGCCGGCTGGTGCCGGAATTTTTATTCCGTGCCGTACAGGCTGTTGCCAATTTAAAATATTAATTTGAAGGTAGAAAGTGTTTGGAATCATCCAAAGCTACAAATATACCAAGTTTCACATTAATATATCCAAAAATGACAGAATTATAATCAATTTCTTTGTTTTGTGAGGTAGCTGTGGCAGCCATCTTGAATCAAAATGGCTCCAAATGTTAATCAGTTCTAGAGAAACATCTGATAAATACATTCTGTGAGTTTCAAACAAATCCAACGGTGATTATAATTTCATTCAGGCTCTAAATCATGTGACTTGACAGCTGCAGTTTGTGCGAGGAGTGTTCTCCCATTCATTTCCAATGGTGAAATATGGCAACTTTGTTAGCAAAATACATCGCCATGGTAACTCCGATTGCCAATAAAAGTAATAGCACGCATCGTGGGGCCAAGACGATCGTTTTGATATAACATTTGTGGCGGTACACATTGTGGTTCAGGCCGCATTAAAGTTGAAAGAAGAGCAAGTTAGCTGAAATACAGGAGAGTAAAAGTAACACTAGAAAGTTCCTGGAGAAACTTCGACGGGGGCTGCCGGCTGTTGCCGGAATTTCTATTCCGTGCCGTACAGGCTGTTGCCGAATAGAAAAATTTCGATGTGAACATACTATGAGTTTGGTATCATCCAAAGCTACCACTATACCAAGTTTCAAATTAATATATCCAAAAATGACTGAGTTATAATCAATTTCTGTGTATTGTGAGGTAGCTGTGGCAGCCATCTTGAATCAAAATGGCTCCAAATGTTAATCAGTTCTAGACATACATCTGATAAATGCTTTCAGTGAGTTTCAAACAAATCCAACAGTGAGTATATTTTCATCAGGCTCTAAATCATGTGACTTGACAACAGCAGTTTGTGTGAGGAGTGTTCTCCTATTCATTTCCAATGGGGAAATATGGCAACTTTGTTAGCAAAATACATCGCCATGGTAACTCCGATTGCCAATAAAAGTAATAGCACGCATCGCAGGGCCGAGACGATCGTTTTGATATAACATTTGTGGGGGTACACCTTGTGGTTCGGGCCGCATTAAAGTTGAAAGAAGAGCAAGTTAGCTGAAACACAGGAGAGTAAAAGTAACACTAGAAAGTTCCTGGAGAAACTTCGACGGGGGCTGCCAGGCTACCGCCCGCTAGCAGCCATCCTGAATACAAATGGCTCCAAATGTTCATAGCATACATCACAGAGCTAAATTAAAGTCTTGAAATGATAGTAAAAGGTGTTTGGGTTCACTTTCAGCTAACATTACACCAAATTTCAGCTAAATAGCATTAAAAATGGCCGAATTATGGTGTTTTTTATCTTTTAGATAAGGCGGCCATCTTGGATTTTTTAATTTTTAATCAGGGTTTATTAAAGCTCATTCTCAGCTACTAAGTTGCCAAGTTTTGTCTCAATAGCTCTAAAAATGGCCGAGTTATGGCATTTTTTGTCATTTAGCTATGGCGGCCATCTTGGATTTTTATTTTTGTTTTTTGTACGTGATAGAGAATGTCGTCAGCTACAACATCACCAAATTTCAGCTCTCTATGTATAAAGATGGCCGAGTTATGACATTTTTTCTTCTTAGCTATGGCGGCCATCTTGGATTTTTATTTTTGGTTTTGGTACGTGATAGAGGATGTCTTCAGCTACAATCTCACCAAATTTCAGCTCTCTATGTATAAAGATGGTCGAGTTAAAGCCATTTGAATGTAGCTATGGCGGCCATCTTGGATTTTTATTTTTGGTTTCCGTACGTGATAGAGGATGTCTTCAGCTACACCCTCACCAAATTTCAGCTCTCTATGTATAAAGATGGCCGAGTTATAGCCATTTGAAAGTAGCTATGGCGGCCATCTTGGATTTTTGATTTTGATATGGAATATGATAGGAAACATTGTCAGCTATCACCATACCAAGTTTCAGCTCAATATCACTAAAATTGACCATTTTACAGTATTTTGACTTTTTTGCGTTGTCGGCCATCTTGGAAATTGGATTTTCAATTGAAATTTATTAGGGATCATTGTCAGCTACCCATTTGCCAAATATAAGTTCCATATATCCATCAAAATGGCCGCTTCACCTAATTTGCTTGTTCAAATGGCCGCTTCACCTAATTTGCTTGTTTAATTCAAAATGGCCGACTCACCTAATTAGTTGGTTTGATTCAAAATGGCCGACTCACCTAATTAGCTGGTTTGATTCAAAATGGCCGACTCACCTAATTAGCTGGTTTGATTCAAAATGGCCGACTCACCTAATTAGCTAGTTTGATTCAAAATGGCCGACTCACCTAATTAGCTAGTTTGATTCAAAATGGCCGACTCACCTAATTAGCTAGTTTGATTCAAAATGGCCGACTCACCTAATTAGCTAGTTTCATTCAAAATGGCCGACTCACCTAATAAGCTAGTTTCATTCAAAATGGCAGACTCACCTAATTAGCTAATTTGATTCAAAATGGCCGACTCACCTAATGGCCGACTCACCTAATGAGATAGTTTGATTCAAAATGGCCGACTCACCTAATGAGCTTGTTTGATTCAAAATGGCCGACTCACCTAATGAGCCTGTTTGATTCAAAATGGCCACCTCACTTAATGAGCTTGTTTGATTCAAAATGGCCGACTCACCTAATAAGCTTGTTTGATTCAAAATGGCCGACTCACCTGATGAGCCTGTTTGATTCAAAATGGCCACTTCACCTAATGAGTTTGTTTGATTCAAAATGGCCGACTCACCTAATGAGCTTGTTTGATTCAAAATGGCCGACTCACCTAATGAGCTTGTTTGATTCAAAATGGCCGACTCACCTAATGAGCTTGTTTGATTCAAAATGGCCGACTCACCTAATTAGCTAGTTTGATTCAAAATGGCCGACTCACCTAATTAGCTAGTTTGATTCAAAATGGCCGACTCACCTAATTAGCTAGTTTGATTCAAAATGGCCGACTCACCTAATTAGCTAGTTTCATTCAAAATGGCCGACTCACCTAATAAGCTAGTTTCATTCAAAATGGCAGACTCACCTAATTAGCTAATTTGATTCAAAATGGCCGACTCAACTAATTAGCTAGTTTGATTCAAAATGGCCGATTCACCTAATTAGCTAGTTTGATTCAAAATGGCCGACTCACCTAATTAGCTAGTTTGATTCAAAATGGCCGACTCACCTAATTAGCTAGTTTGATTCAAAATGGCAGACTCACCTAATTAGCTAGTTTGATTCAAAATGGCCGACTCACCTAATTAGCTAGTTTGATTCAAAATGGCCGACTCACCTAATTAGCTAGTTTGATTCAAAATGGCCGACTCACCTAATTAGCTAGTTTGATTCAAAATGGCCGACTCACTTAATTAGCTAGTTTGATTCAAAATGGCAGACTCACCTAATTAGCTAGTTTGATTCAAAATGGCCGACTCACCTAATTATCTTGTTTGATTCAAAATGGCCGACTCACCTAATTAGCTAGTTTGATTCAAAATGGCTGACTCACCTAATGAGATAGTTTGATTCAAAATGGCCGACTCACCTAATGAGCTTGTTTGATTCAAAATGGCCGACTCACCTAATGAGCCTGTTTGATTCAAAATGGCCACCTCACCTAATGAGCTTGTTTGATTCAAAATGGCTGACTCACCTAATGAGCTTGTTTGATTCAAAATGGCCGTCTCACCTAATGAGCTTGTTTGATCCAAAATGGCCGACTCACCTAATGAGATAGTTTGATTCAAAATGGCCGACTCACCTAATAAGCTTGTTTGATTCAAAATGGCCGACTCACCTGATGAGCCTGTTTGATTCAAAATGGCCACTTCACCTAATGAGTTTGTTTGATTCAAAATGGCCGACTCACCTAATGAGCTTGATTGATTCAAAATGGCCGACTCACCTAATGAGCTTGTTTGATTCAAAATGGCCGACTCACCTAATGAGCTTGTTTGATTCAAAATGGCCGACTCACCTAATTAGCTAGTTTGATTCAAAATGGCCGACTCACCTAATTAGCTAGTTTGATTCAAAATGGCCGACTCACCTAATTAGCTAGTTTGATTCAAAATGGCCGACTCACCTAATTAGCTAGTTTCATTCAAAATGGCCGACTCACCTAATAAGCTAGTTTCATTCAAAATGGCAGACTCACCTAATTAGCTAATTTGATTCAAAATGGCCGACTCAACTAATTAGCTAGTTTGATTCAAAATGGCCGATTCACCTAATTAGCTAGTTTGATTCAAAATGGCCGACTCACCTAATTAGCTAGTTTGATTCAAAATGGCCGACTCACCTAATTAGCTAGTTTGATTCAAAATGGCAGACTCACCTAATTAGCTAGTTTGATTCAAAATGGCCGACTCACCTAATTATCTTGTTTGATTCAAAATGGCCGACTCACCTAATTAGCTAGTTTGATTCAAAATGGCCGACTCACCTAATTAGCTAGTTTGATCCAAAATGGCCGTCTCATCTAATTAGCTTGTGTATTGAACCTGCCCTGTATATTGCCTTGTATATTGAACCAAGATGGCGCCCTGATTCAAAATGGCCGCCTCACCTAATGAGCTTGGTTGATTCAAAATGGCCACCTCAACTAATTATCTAATTTCATCCAAAATGGCCGACTCACCTAAGTAGCTTGTGTATTGAACCTGCCCTGTATATTGCCTTGTATATTGAACCAAGATGGCGCCCTGATTCAAAATGGCCGCCTCACCTAATGAGCTTGGTTGATTCAAAATGGCCGACTCACCTAATTAGCTAGTTCTATTCAAAATGGCCGACTCACCTAACTAGCTTGTGTATTGAACCTGCCTTGTATATTGCCTTGTATATTGAACCAAAATGGCGCCCTATGTAACTCAGTTTCTCTGAAAAGTTAAGTCCCATTCATTTCCTATGGGAAATTTACGATTTTTGTTAGCAAAATATTTCGCGATGGTAACTCCGATTGCTTAGAAAAGTAATAGCACACATCTCGGAGTCGGGCCGGTCGTTTTGATATAACTTATGTGGGGGTGCACGTTACGGTACGAGCCGCATTAATGTTGACGGAATAATAATAAATAATAAATAAATAAATAAAGAAACCCTTATTGGTAGGATAACAATAGGTTGCTTCCAAGCATTTACAATGCATTGGCAGCCCCCAACTAGAAAGTTCCTGGAGAAACTTCGACGGGGGCTGCCAGGCTACTGCCCGTTAGCAGCCATCCTGAATACAAATGGCTCCAAATGTTAATAGCAAATATCACGGAGCCAAATAAAATTCTTGAAATGATAGTAAAGGTGTTTGGGTTCATTTTCAGCTCCGATTACACCAAATTTCAACTAAATAGCATTAAAAATGGCTGAATTATGGTGTTTTTTCTTTTTAGCTAAGGCGGCCATCTTGGATTTTTATTTTCGTTTTTTGTACGTGATAGAGAATGTTGTCAGCTACAACTTCACCAAATTTCAGCTCTCTATGTATAAAGATGGCTGAGTTATAGCATTTTTTCTCTTTTAGCTATGTCGGCCATCTTGGATTTTTATTTTTGGTTTCGGTACGTAATACAGAATGTCTTCAGCTACAACCTCACCAAATTTCAGCTCCCTATGTATAAAGATGGCTGAGTTAAATCCATTTGAATGTAGCTATGGCGGCCATCTTGGATTTTTATTTTTGGTTTCCGTACGTGATAGAGGATGTCTTCAGCTACAACCTCACCAAATTTCAGCTTTCTATGTATAAAGATGGCCGAGTTATAGCCATTTGAAAGTAGCTATGGCGGCCATCTTGGATTTTTGATTTTGATATGAAATTTGATAGGAAACATTGTCGGCTATCACCATACCAAGTTTCAGCTCTATATCATTAAAATTGACCATTTTACAGTATTTTGACTTTTTTGCGTTGTCGGCCATCTTGGAAATTGGATTTTCAATTGAAATTTATTAGGGATCATTGTCAGCTACCCATTTGCCAAATATAAGTTCCATATATCCATCAAAATGGCCGCTTCACCTAATTTGCTTGTTCAAATGGCCGCTTCACCTAATTTGCTTGTTTAATTCAAAATGGCCGACTCACCTAATTAGTTGGTTTGATTCAAAATGGCCAACTCACCTAATTACCTGGTTTGATTCAAAATGGCCGACTCACCTAATTAGCTGGTTTGATTCAAAATGGCCGACTCACCTAATTAGTTGGTTTGATTCAAAATGGCCGACTCATCTAATTAGCTGGTTTGATTCAAAATGGCCGACTTACCTAAGTAGATTGTTTGATTCAAAATGGCCGACTTACCTAATTAACTAGTTTGATTCAAAATGGCTGACTCACCTAATTAGTTGGTTTGATTCAAAATGGCCGACTCACCTAATTAGCTGGTTTGATTCAAAATGGCCGACTCACCTAATTAGCTGGTTTGATTCAAAATGGCCGACTCACCTGATGAGCCTGTTTGATTCAAAATGGCCACTTCACCTAATGAGTTTGTTTGATTCAAAATGGCCGACTCACCTAATGAGCTTGATTGATTCAAAATGGCCGACTCACCTAATGAGCTTGTTTGATTCAAAATGGCCGACTCACCTAATGAGCTGTTTGATTCAAAATGGCCGACTCACCTAATTAGCTAGTTTGATTCAAAATGGCCGACTCACCTAATTAGCTAGTTTGATTCAAAATGGCCGACTCACCTAATTAGCTAGTTTGATTCAAAATGGCCGACTCACCTAATTAGCTAGTTTCATTCAAAATGGCCGACTCACCTAATAAGCTAGTTTCATTCAAAATGGCAGACTCACCTAATTAGCTAATTTGATTCAAAATGGCCGACTCAACTAATTAGCTAGTTTGATTCAAAATGGCCGACTCACCTAATTAGCTAGTTTGATTCAAAATGGCCGACTCACCTAATTAGCTAGTTTGATTCAAAATGGCAGACTCACCTAATTAGCTAGTTTGATTCAAAATGGCCGACTCACCTAATTATCTTGTTTGATTCAAAATGGCCGACTCACCTAATTAGCTAGTTTGATTCAAAATGGCCGACTCACCTAATTAGCTAGTTTCATCCAAAATGGCCGTCTCATCTAATTAGCTTGTGTATTGAACCTGCCTTGTATATTGCCTTGTATATTGAACCAAGATGGCGCCCTGATTCAAAATGGCCGCCTCACCTAATGAGCTTGGTTGATTCAAAATGGCCGCCTCACCTAATTAGCTACTTTGATTCAAAATGGCCGACTCACCTAATTAGCTAGTTTGATTCAAAATGGCCGTCTCACCTAAGTAGCTTGTGTATTGAACCTGCCCTGTATATTGCCTTGTATATTGAACCAAGATGGCGCCCTGATTCAAAATGGCCGCCTCACCTAATGAGCTTGGTTGATTCAAAATGGCCACCTCAACTAATTATCTAATTTCATCCAAAATGGCCGCCTCATCTAATTAGCTTGTGTATTGAACCTACCTTGTATATTGCCTTGTATATTGAACCAAGATGGCGCCCTGATTCAAAATGGCCGCCTCACCTAATGAGCTTGGTTGATTCAAAATGGCCGACTCACCTAATTAGCTAGTTCTATTCAAAATGGCCGACTCACCTAACTAGCTTGTGTATTGAACCTGCCTTGTATATTGCCTTGTATATTGAACCAAAATGGCGCCCTATGTAACTCAGTTTCTCTGAAAAGTTAAGTCCCATTCATTTCCTATGGGAAATTTACGATTTTTGTTAGCAAAATATTTCGCGATGGTAACTCCGATTGCTTAGAAAAGTAATAGCACACATCTCGGAGTCGGGCCGGTCGTTTTGATATAACTTATGTGGGGGTGCACGTTACGGTACGAGCCGCATTAATGTTGATGGATGAATAATAAATAAATAAATAAAGAAACCCTTATTGGGTGGATAACAATAGGTTGCTTCCAAGCATTTACAATGCATTGGCAGCCCCCAATAAATAAATAAAGAAACCCTTATTGGTAGGATAACAATAGGTTGCTGCTTAATGCATTTACAATGCATTTGGCAGCCCCCAATAATGTGTTTGTCTGTCATCTGTGTATGTTTCCCATACACAGACGAAATTCATCTCTGCATTTAACCCAACCACCACCAGGTGGTGCAGTGAGCAGCCAGAAAGCGCTCGGGGAGCTGGAGAATTAGGTGTGCACTCATAGACACCCCAAGGTGTGTAGTGGCTGGGACGCGAACCCGCGTCCTTCGGGTTCCAAGTCAAAAGCCCTGCCACTACACCATCTTGGCTCCTTATGAAGTGAAAAAAGAGTTAATATCCTACTCTGAATGTTGGTGAAGCCATTTCCTCCGTTCCTCCCTCCCTCCTCCGGATTCTGCATTTTTTTACATTGTAAAACCGCCGTCGATAAAACAGCTACTTTTCCACAGCTGCTGCCTGTTTCTGCCTGTCCAGCTTGCTCCAACAAGTTTTGTTTTTTGAATGTCCAGAGGACCAGACTTAGCTTTTTTTTAGAGAGTACAGAGCAGCTGTAGCCTCCGCAGCTAAACCGGAAACTGCGTAAATCAACTTCAAAATAAAAAATTTCAATATA
>JBBPBX010014648.1:4240-29929 GCA_038048925.1 Garcialebias charrua | reverse complement strand
ATATATATCTTTTTTTAAATATATTTTTTAATTAATTTATTTTATTTTTTATGGGAGGTGCGTCGTAACTGCGAGACGTCGTAACTCGAGGCCGTCGTAAGTCGATGACTACCTGTAGTGTGAATGCTTCATAAACGTTCACACAGTTAGCATCTCTTTGATCAGCAGGAGTATTAAATCAAAACACTACTGTATAGATATGAGAGATTTCTTTCTTGGAACACTGCACTATAACACTGTGGCACTACTTCAGCATGCAATCTAAATACTTGTTCCAGCTCTCAGAATTGGCTGTACATCATCCCACCCCGTATTTTGCTCCCTTCTGCCAATTCTGAATTCCTCATGTGTGTGTGTTTGTGATGATTTGCAACGCTCTGTGACATGCAGCTGCAGTAATGTGTACTGAGCAGATAGTGAAGCTTTTCTTTTTGGTTTTGTTTTATGGTGGAGCGAACGGTCACACTGTACCTGTCAGCCTCACTGTTGACTGTTAATATGAAGCCTTCTATTTTCAAAACACGACTCAGAAAGAGAATCTGAGTGCTTTTTTTTCTTGTTGTTGCTTTCGTGCAGGAGGGAGATACAAAGCCTAGCGAGGGATGGGAGAGGTGCCGGGAGTGACGCCAGACCACACATCATTTAATCATGTTAGAGTGTGCAACCACTTGGTGCATATTTTTGGTTGCATTGGTGATTGGAGTTGTTATTATACCAACTGAGCTGAGACGGAGAGAAAGATGGGTTGTTTCATAAGAATATATATATATTTAAGAATATTTAGAAGTTATAGATTGACAAAATATTGTATCTTTATATTCTTGATGCTGATAAAAGCTTTAGGACCGTTCAGCCTGTGGATGGATGACCAAAGTGCGTATTAGCATTGGATTTCAACTTGTTCTTTTGGCCTAATCCCACTGTTGACTTGCCCGCTAAGTATTTTTTTGTGTGCTCTTTTTAGGGAGCCCCTCACTGCATAATCTCACTTAATCTAATCTACCCCACTCTATAATAGACTGAGAATTTATAGAAAAAGCTTTATGTAGATCCATACCAAACAGAGCGACGTGCCGGTTGTCTCCCCAGCCCCTGTGGCAAAGCCCTTGTGAAAATGCAAGTGACCTCTGCGCCCCTTGTTAGTCTGAACAATGGCCTGCCTCCTCTTACAGCTGCAGCCACTCTGGAGTGGACATTTGCAAGAACATAAACACATTTACTAAGTAATAATTTTAAATACTGTATACAGGGAGTCCTCGACTTACAGCACCCTCGACTTACGGCAACTCGGACTTACGAACGGACTTGCGAACAGTACAGTTGTACATTAAATACAGCACTGGTATGGGTTTTTAGGTGTTTTTAGATGAAAGTGTGTTAGCTAACCATTTGTAAACAAAGTTCTGTGCATGTTTATGAACCAGTATGTACGTTTGGGTTGAAAAACGGGTGTTTGGCGCAGCGCTAGCATACATTTTCCGACTTACGAACGAAAATCCGGACTTAAGAACGCACGTGCTATGGGTTCCGACTTACGTCAAAATCGGGTTACGAACGGTCCTTAGGTCCGGAACTCGTTCGTAAGTCGAGGACTCCCTGTATTTCGCTTCGTCACAGGCATAGAATAGCAATAGGGTTCACAGATTAAGTTATTCGTAATTGTAAATATTGTTTTCTTGCATGCCAGTGGAAAACAAACATATGAACTAATATTTTCAGCCCTAACCTCCTCAGTTATGCATGAATTGAGTAAAGTTAGCGTTCATATCAGGATGACATGGAAGTACGACGCTACATTAAAATGCAATTAAAACTTGCTAATGCGTTGTTTACATGTTTGATGTTGTCAGCAGGGATCTTTGAATTCAAATCAGAGTTAGAATTATTGTGAAAGTATGTGGTTAAAAAATAAGATCCTATCCAGGGTGGATATAAATGGAGCTTTTTAGCCCCCCCGCCCTCCAGCAGTCGTAGGCTCATGCATGTTGAATGTGACATGCTGTGAAAAACATACACAGATGATGACACAGAGCATTGCAGCAGCCCAAAGTGTAAATGAAAGGCTCTGAATCACGAATAACATCCGGCATCTCCAAAGTCCCAGCTTTTATAAATTAAACAAGGCCCAACCCTGAAGGGTTGTCAAATTTGGCAGCTTGTGATAGTGTTGCATAGCAGACATGTTTTCCTCATAAACTGCAGCAACAGACTGAGAAACCAGCAGCTACGCTCGGAACTTGAAATTGTATCAAGCATTTCAGACTAGCTGGTAACATGGTGTAAAAAATAATATTTATCTGCGTCGAGTTTGTTGATTGAGGGTTTTTAACTTGTTTTGGGCAGTAATCCACATCTCTGAGTAATGAAGGTGATTCTGAGCAAGCCTGTGGGGGTCCATTTCTCATTGTTCTCTGACAGGGAAAATTAACTGGGATTTACTAATACACAGGGAGCCCCCTTTCCCCCATTCTTTAGGGCTCTCAATGAAAAGGTCCGAGGGTAATCTCTTTCCCAAGCACACCCGCCCTCTCTCCCCCATCCCCAAGCAAAAATGTCAGGTGATTGCAAGTTTGCTATCGAGATGTAAAACACGAGCAGACGCAATCCTCAACATGCTGCGCTGCTTCTCAATCATCTGTTGCCATATGTCGACACAAGGGAGGTCTTAAATGCTTTTCACCTGTTCTCTTCTGCGGAGCTGTGTGAAACTTTTGGATCAAAGCGTTCTCCCTGAGGGTGACCTCTCACTGAAGAGGTCCAACCACAAACCACGTACCTTAAAGTACTTTTTACCGATTACGCTCACACCGCTAAGAGCCGTAGCAAAACTGGCATTACAAAACATCCCTATAGTTGAGATAAATGTTAGACATTAGTCGAAGAGAACACAAGGAAGGTCGGGACTTCTTTCTGCTCTGGGGGCAAACCTATCCTTTGGTAGATGCTAGAAGTCAGTTTAGAAAAAAAGTAAATATTTCACTGAACCGCACCACAAAAACTTGCATACAACAACAAAAACACAATGCAATACAACTGTTAGAAGAGTTCAAAGCAAACCTTGCATTAACCTTTGACTGGTTTGTCTCTGGCATTATGTGCAATTCATGGTCCACAGTTGAGCTGTCTGGGGAGAATTTTATCATCTGCACCAGCGCACCAGGTTTGTCCATCAAATAAGACCACAAGCAAAAAAAAAACAAAAAAAAACAACATAAAACCAAACAAACAAAAACATGTTTTGTGTAGATGCTGTTAAAAATTGCTGTTGCATTTATACAATTTAGCACATATTAGACCTGTCACGAGAACAAATTTTGCTGGGCGATAAATTGTCTCAGAAATTATTGCGATAAACGATAATATTGTTTGAAATTTGACATTAATTAGTAAATATTGTCAAATTTAACAAGAAATGTTTGTTAACTTGTTTTGTGTATAGTACCGTTTTTTTATTATCACCGGATGGCAGTACAGTATAAGACTGAACCGAAGGATGGATAGTGAGAGAGCGAGCAGAATGTCTCTTTAAGAAAAATGGGAGGGAGGCCTCTTGACGTGACATGGGCTGTCTCTCTTAGGTTCTCAAAATGGCGGACGCTCTGTGTGGTTTGAACTCTTTATCGTAGCATTTTTTTCACACAAAGCTTTTAATTAAAAAAAATCAGTAAACAAGTTCTCAGCTTCTTTTTGCAGAGAACATTTTTTTACACAAACGCACGGGTTTCAACTGTGAATTTTGGAGCTTCGACAAGACGGAGGCTTTTTCCCGACGTCGACCTGTTAGCTTAGCTCGTAGATTAGCTTCTCAGCTTAGCTGCTTTTAACGATCCAAAAAAATTTGATTTTGGATGGTTAAAATGGATTTTAAAGAAAAAGGAGAAAGGGAGGAGTCAGTGAAGAGCTGAGCTTTTTGTCATCCAGTGCCTTGTAGAAAGAGAGACACGAAGAAACGATAAAACTGATAAATGAAAGTGAGGTCGATACTTTTCATTTATCATGCCATTAATTGATTTATTGTTTATTGCAACAGGCCTAGTACATATGCATTTCAAAGGAGCAGCAAATATGCTCAACTCCTGTTTACCTCCTGAAAAGACTCACCCTTCCTTTCTTTTAATCAGCTACCGTACTTTCCGCCGTAAACGTTGCGCTGCCGTCGCATCAGTCCAAATATGTCTAATAAATTGGAAAAAAACATAAATATGTCGCTTTGTCCTATAAGTCACATTTATTATGCGTCACTGCTGACATGTCACGTTTGTTACATGTTACCGCTAACCAACCGGAAATGTGGGCTGGTGTTGTGCCAAAAATCGTTTGGCTGCCAAATGGTGGCTGCATGGGAGGACTTTAATAAGAATTTAACAAGATTCACACTTAAAAACAATTATTTGTTTGCTCAAAGTTATAGTAGTGTGTCTCTGTTGAACTTTTCCTTAATAAATGCACTTTGACGGTCAAATCAGCTGCATTTCAAAAGCCGATTCGCGGCTGCGGGAGCGCACAGAGGGAGTACATGTACTCACTGTGCATTTCTTCTAAATTTAACAAGATAACCACTGAAAAACAATTACTTGTAGCAATGGTGTGTCTCAGTTTAATTTTTCCTTAATAAATGCACTTTAATGGTCAAATCAGCTGCATTTCGCCTGGGCGGCACGGCGAAATGCAGCTGATTTGACGTTTGCTCCAGGAGTTCCGGAGCGAGACGAAGGTGGCTTTGTACGGCAAGCCAAGTGTCTCATTAATAGCCACTTTTACATATTAATGAGACACTTGACTTGCCATATTACTCGAGGGCCCTCTAGCAGCTGAAAATGGTAGTGTTCAATATTTTCCAGGTCAGAATGAATGAAAATGATCAGGTGTCAGTCAAAAATTGGGTTATAAATATGGGAAAAGAAAACATAAATATGTCGCTTCGCTGTATAAGTCACAGGGCATGCAAATTTATGCACAAAACTGTGACTTATACGGTGAAAACTACAGTAGTTTATAAACCAGTGCTTTGTCTCCAATTGTTGTACTGGAGTGTGAAACTGTTGATTGCATTGAACGCAGCGGTGCAGCTCATTCCTAATAAGCACAACTTCAAGGCTCCAACAACTCCGTCCAAAGGGACATGGAAACCATGTTGAAGCCTTACAACTACATCAACAGTAACCTTTTGAGTCCCATACCCTGTCTGTTAACATTTAATTGGAGGTTGAAAACAACAACAACAACAACAAAAAACTTTATTTCCTGCTTGCTTTACAGAAAAAAAAGCCAAACGAATCGAAATAGTCTTGAGCTATTGGAAGTTGAAAGTGTTGGTGTACTTGTGGTTGTGCTATTTGTAATCCTAATGGTTAATGGAAATTTAGCTCGTTCTTCAAGCAGACACTGTACTTGTGCCTGATGTGCTACATTAATGCTAACATTTCTATTCTAGATGACTGGAGTGTGCACAGGCGGAGACCTAATGCTGACAAGTGTGTTAATATGAGATATTTTCAACATAACAAGCTCCCCACAAATAGTAGTTGTACTCTTCTGTCAGCTGTCATATAACTTTAAAATCAGCTGGAGCATTGATCAAACACTGTAATATCTAATTCATCAGCAGGGACTGCCTATAACACTTACTGGTATATCCATAAAATCCAGAGTTTTGACCAAAATCAGATATTCTGATTCCTTCCTGGTATAATGAGCAACTTTACTTTGATGATTTCTGCCTTTTTAGACACAATAAGCTGGTTTTGATTTCCTGTTATCTGACATTTTAGAATAATAAATAATTATTTCGCTGGGCGGCCGTGGTGTAGTGGTAATGGCAGTCGTCTCCCGATCGGAAAGTTGGCGGTTCGACTCCCGGGACCCGCACCATGTGTCGTTGTGTCCTTGGGCAAGACACTTAACCCTGAGTTGCTCCCGGTAGGACTGGAAAGCACCTTGCATGGTAGTCTGCCGCCACCGGTTTATGAATGTGTGTAGCATTCAATATACAGGTAGTCCCTGACTTACGAGCGCTCTAACTTATGAGGTTCCGGACTTACGAGCTGGCGAATTTTTGGAAAAAACGCAAGTTTTTCACAGTTCGTTAGCTAAACATGTGGACACACGTTTCCGATCATTTTTATGCACTCATAAGCAGTTTTTCGATGAAAAACGAGTGTTTGTAGTCGCGCTAGCAAAACCGTTCCAACTTACGAGCGAAATTCCGGACTTACGAGACACGTGGCGGCCGTTCCAAATTACGAGATTTCCGTGTTACGAGCGCCTCGTTGTAACGGAACTCGCTCGTAAGTCGGGGACTACCTGTATGTGTAGCACTTTGAGATTTTCAGTAATGAAAAGTGCGTTATAAATTGAATTAATTATTATTAATTATTAATCATTAAGCTGCGCCTAAATACATTCATTTATCAATCAAACTGATCTCTTATTGACTTGCTTCATTGTGGAGTCTATAAAATAGCAGTAAACAAATAAAAGAGATGATTTTCACAAGTTGACAGATATCTTCAAAAAGTGTGTTTTGTTGATCTGACAGCCCCAAACCCAAAGATATTAATTTTACAAATTTCTTGCAGCAACATTCTCTTGTGTGAAGAAAAATTTTCACAGCTGCCGAACATCTTCTGAATCGACTAATCTTGTCAGCATCTGTTTAGTGGAGTTCTCTTTTCTCAGTTATCTGCATGAGCTTTACCTGCATTATTTATTTGACAAGATTTTGTCTCTTTTGCGACCTAATCTCACTCTTTTCACCTCGTTCAAGGGGGAAAATATGTTTATGCTGATGACAAAGTGCAGACAGCACAGACACCCCACCCAAAGCTTTGCATGTCGGCTTACAGTGTTCCCTCAAGCTAACACAGTGTCTGTGTGGTCGACGGTTACCCAGGTGCAAGGCATGCATCAGAGACTGAGATGATACACGGACGTGACTCCTTTGGGCAGTGGAATAAGGCCGTACTATCGTCTCTGAATAATATGACATACATTAACCCTTAAAGCCATAGTTCATATCTTAAATGTGGGGATTTGTAGAAGGTTATAAACAATTAGTGTATTCCCTGTTGTAGAAAACTCTTTGAATAACTGAACTAACCCTTTAATATCCAAGTGATGGGTTGTGGGTCGTATGTGGCACATTATTGTGTGAATGTTTATGAAGCATTCACACTACTGTATTGTGATCCATTTTTCTTCTGCACGATTTTCGGCCTCTTTCTCGTTCCACAGTTTTTGCGCTATTTCAACAAATCATAAATCAAAACGTTCAGCTCTTTCAGGAGAAGGGTGCTATGACTTTTGGTATTGGTGCAACTTTAGCTTTTTGTAACATTTAGCCTTTTCTGCCACTAATTCATCATAGGAAATTAATTGAGCTCATTTTACATCCTTCACATCTTTAGATCTGTTTACAACCTTTTACCGCTCCTTTCACATTTAATTCCAGTTCAGCTTCTTTCAGCTTCCTTGTGCTAATTTAAAACCTTTTCAGCTACTTTCAGCTAATTTCTTCTGTTTTTTGTGCTTCTTTCAGCTTTATTTTGCTAGCTACGACATTTTTGTCACTGTTGTGACGTCACATACAGCATGCTTTCTTTACGGAAGTAAATATGAATGCTACACATGTCAGCAGGTGTGTTTTAATTCAGAAGTTGTTGAGCACTTGTAAAGAACTGAATTTGCATGCTTGTTTATATTTGGTCTTGCATCTTCCTGGCTTGTTTGCACAGAATTGTGCATTTGTAACATTTTCAACATGCTGAAAGAGGGAAACAAATTCAAGTATTCATCTCATCACACTAGTAATATGATCAGATACCAACGTTGGTACTGATAACATCAATATTTGGATCAAACTGCACACCCCTACTTCATAACATGAGAGTAAGGTTGTTTTGTAACACATCAGTGCCCTGACCACATATGAAAGTGACCTGGATCTGATTTGAAAAAAAAAAAAAGGTTTGTCTTGTTCAGACTTTAATGAAAACCAAATACAGGTGGTCCCCGACTTACGAACGAGTTCCGTTCCTACGCACCGTTCGTAACCCGAAAATTCGTAAGTCGGAACGCGTTACACGTGGCGTTCGTAAGTCCAGATTTTTGGTCGTAAGTCAGAAAATGTATGCTAACGCTGCACCGCACACCCGTTTATCAACATGAGACTGTACAAGCGTACATACTGGTTCATAAACATGTACAGAACTTTATTTACAAACGGCTAGCTAACACACTTTCATCTAAAAACACATACAAGTGCTGTATTTAATGTACAACAGTACTGTTTGTAAGCGCGTTCGTAAGTCCAGAACGTCGTAAGTCGAGGCCGTCGTAAGTCGGGGACAACCTGTATAGATCACATTTGTCAGATTTGGACCACTTTTCCTTTTAGTGTAAATGTTGCTTAGTTTTTTTGTCACTGTGGTGTCAGCCCCTGATTACAGGTAGTCCCCGACTTACGAGCGAGTTCCGTTACAACGAGGCGCTCGTAACACGGAAATCTTGTAATTTGGAACGGCCGCCACGTGTCTCGTAAGTCCGGAATTTCGCTCGTAAGTTGGAACGGTTTTGCTAGCGCGACTACAAACACTCGTTTTTCATCGAAAAACTGCTTATGAGTGCATAAAAATGATCGGAAACGTGTGTCCACATGTTTAGCTAACGAACTGTGGTGAAAAAACACAGAAAAACTCAGTATTTTTTGCGTTTTTTCCAAAAATTTGCCAGCTCGTAAGTCTGGATCCTCGTAAGTTAGAGCGCTCGTAAGTCGGGGACTACCTGTAATATAAATACATTTGCTAATACTGATTTTGCCTTGTTTGTACACTTTTCCCCCCTAATTAGGATAAGTAGGGCTTATGTTAAGCTTACAAAAACTTCCATGCACTTTGTTTACCCCACCTAAACTATAGTGGGATCCCTATTCATGAAATGTATCAATTCAGTATTGTTCTTTTTGCAGACACTATCTCATCAAAAGTTTTCAACAACAAAGATCTCTAATGCATTTATGTAAATACATAAGTCATATAATACAAAAAGTAAGTATAGTTGTTGGGGCTGTGGTATTTCATCATATACTGCTGCAATCATTTAAGTGTCATCACAACTTGCTTACTAAAACCATGACTTGTAGCCACTTCAGCTGTTATCCCAGGGCTGACTTTAAATAACTTTTTGTAAACATGTGTCCATTTCCTTGTGTTGCCCTATCCTGGTGGATGACAGCCTGTCCAAAACCACAGCAACAGCTTCAGGAAACGAGGTGCAACTCCTACAGAGAAAGATGTTTTCACACTTTACACTGATATCATAATAGCAACTACTGCGGCTGATGAATTCCATTAATTGGGCTGTGTTTTATGATGTAAACACACACTGAAGCACATATGCGGCAAAGCTTCACACACTATTTATAGTTGCTGATTGCATAAGCTTGTTTAACAACAGGATGTTCTCACTTTGTCAGTATCAAACAGAGAAAAGCTGCAACTGACCAGATTAGCTATATATAACACAGACAGATATATATTTATATGATGCACCCCTGCCCCTTCTTGGCAAACGGTGTGTGGCCCAACGGGTCCCATGGTTTGGAAAAAATGTTGACAGTACACGCTATTTTTGACCATCTGCTCTAAAAGGAGGGCATGTTTGAGTCACAGATGCTGTGGTGCGGGGCTGCACCCGTGATGTGCCTGGCATGTGAAGGGAGGGAGGAGAGTGAGATGGTTCACCCGAGGGCCCAGCATCCTTCGTGTCACCATAGCTGTGTGCATAGTGTGTTTGCCTGGTTTCACTAATGTGGGTTACGTTAGCATGAAGGACGACGGAGGAGGAGGAGGATGTGGCAGGAAGGGCATGGGTGGGGGGTGTCTTTCACATTTAGGATGAACAACAAGAGAGAACAAATTTGGTCAGCATTTCAAAATGGCCACCTTCCCATTTATCGTACAACGTTGGTGCCAGAGGGTTTTCTGTGCATCTTGGTGAATTGGACAAGTGTACCAAATTTCATGATTATACGTCAAACTAAGGCCAATGCGGAGGGTAGTTTGAAAATTTCTAGGTGGCGCTCTTGAGTCGTTTCTGTTGCAATTTTGGCCACGCCCCCAAAATACGTAAATTTTCACCAGACCTGATGCAGCCACCAAACTTGTTGAGTTTTGGGATATGATAAAGCCCCCAAAAGGCCAATTCTTTTGGCGGAAGAATAAAAAGGTCGGGCCTGAACAGAGCGATTACAATAGGCCTTCGCAGCGCTTTGCTGCTCGGGCCTAAATATTCACGGTGTGAACAGCATTAGAGATGAACAATCAGTTCAAAAATGATTGAGCACAAACATGCAACGTTTAGCACAACTGCTCTGTTTTTTTTTGTGTGAAAGAGTGTGTGTATTATTTGTGACATAGGAATGCAAAACCTAATCTGGGTTGGCCATAAGTGGATAAGACGGGTGGCACCGTTTGGTTTTCTTTTGAGTAAGTAAAACTTTCTGTTATTATTTTTCAGAGTTTATAACTTTTCTGTGGACACAAAAGTTGTACGGGACCGCATATTTTTGTAAAGTACTTTTCCTACTGTTTATACTTTTCATAGTTTTGTCATCTTTAAAATTCTTCACTTTTATTGCATTTCTACAGATTTTCAGTGCTAATAATTTTAACATACGCTTCGAGTTTTTTATTAATTTGTTTATTGACTGATTGCTATCACCCCAGCATCAGTCTCAAGTGAGACATAACAGTTGTAAAAAATGATGGCAGGAAAAACCCCAGACAAACTGAATACAGTACTGCTGAACAGTAAAAAAATAAAAATAAATTGTAGCTCATGCAAATGCATGAAATGACCCGGCATTTTCCTGGAAAGTAGGTAGTCTCCAAGTGTTCCTTTACTTGGAAAAGGTTGCGGTTGTGACAAACTTGAATTCTTCAAAGCTGTTAAGTTTTAACTACTACTGTTAAATTTTATGTGCAAATTAGTAATTCATCATCTTTTTCAATGTAAAAATGTGTAAACAACACAATAATAATCCAGCATCACATAAATTTTATGTTTCAAATTAATAAATGTTTTTAGAAGGAGTTTATTGTTAGTATTTCACACCTCATTTAACACCAGTGACCAAAAAAAAAAAGTTATACTGTACTAGCAAGATGATAATAAACTCACAAATTCAGATAAAAACACTTATTGACTCTAAATTGTCAGGAATACAATCTGTTTCCTTGGAACACTGAAATTTGTGAAGAAAAAAAAAGTTGAGTGTTTGTTGACACATTCACATCTTGCTTGTCAAATATTTCACAGTATTTATGTCAAATACAGCCATGAAAAAGTATTTATTTTCCATGAACTGCTTATTTAGGTTTAGGTTTATTGTCATATGCAGATCAACACAAGTTCAACATGAAATTAAATGCCCTGGACGAGAAGAACCATCTCGACTCGCCACAAAACAACAAGAAATACCAAAGCGTAACAAAAATACAAAAACAAAGAGCTAAAAGTTAAAAAGAAATGCATCTACAGCAGCATGGTCCTATTAGCATAGTGGTTCTCTTGACAGCGAGTGAAGTTTTCTTAGCAGCATGGTCCTGTTAACACAATGGTCCTGTTAGCAGTGTGGTTCTATTAGTGTGGTTTTGTTAAGACAGTGGTCCTGTTAGCAGTGTAGTTCTGTTAACACCATGGTCCTGTTAGCAGTGTGGTTCTGTTAACACAGTGGTCCTGTTGGCAGTGTGGTTCTGTTAACACAGTGGTCCTGTTGGCAGTGTGGTTCTATTAGTGTGGTTTTGTTAAGACAGTGGTCCTGTTAGCAGTGTGGTTCTGTTAACACAGTGGTCCTGTTGGCAGTGTGGTCCTGTTAACACAGTGGTCCTGTTGGCAGTGTGGTTCTATTAGTGTGGTTCTGTTAACACCATGGTCCTGTTAGCAGTGTGGTTCTGTCAACACCATGGTCCTGTTAGCAGTGTGGTTCTGTTAACACCATGGTCCTGTTAGCAGCGTGGTCCTGTTAGCAGTGTGGTCCTGTTAGCAGTGTGGTTCTGTTAACACCATGGTCCTGTTAGCAGTGTGGTTCTGTTAACACCATGGTCCTGTTAGCAGTGTGGTTCTGTTAGCAGTGAGGTTCTTTTAACAGCATGGTTCTATTAACACAATGGTCCTGTTAGCAGCATGGTTCTGTTAACACCATGGTCCTGTTAGCAGTGTGGTTCTGTTAGCAGTGAGGTTCTTTTAGCAGCATGGTTCTGTTAACACCATGGTCCTGTTAGCAGTGTGGTTCTGTCAACACCATGGTCCTGTTAGCAGTGTGGTTCTGTTAACACCATGGTCCTGTTAGCAGCGTGGTCCTGTTAGCAGTGTGGTTCTGTTAGCAGTGAGGTTCTTTTAACAGCATGGTTCTATTAACACAATGGTCCTGTTAGCAGCATGGTTCTGTTAACACAATGGTCCTTTTAGCAGTGTGGTTCTGTTAACACAATGGTCCTTTTAGCAGTGTGGTTCTGTTAACACAATGGTCCTGTTAGCAGTGTGGTTCTGTTAACACAATGGTCCTGTTAGCAGTGTGGTTCTGTTAGCAGTGAGGTTCTTTTAGCAGCATGGTTCTGTTAACACCATGGTCCTGTTAGCAGTGTGGTTCTGTCAACACCATGGTCCTGTTAGCAGTGTGGTTCTGTTAACACCATGGTCCTGTTAGCAGCGTGGTCCTGTTAGCAGTGTGGTCCTGTTAGCAGTGTGGTTCTGTTAACACCATGGTCCTGTTAGCAGTGTGGTTCTGTTAACACCATGGTCCTGTTAGCAGTGTGGTTCTGTTAGCAGTGAGGTTCTTTTAACAGCATGGTTCTATTAACACAATGGTCCTGTTAGCAGCATGGTTCTGTTAACACAATGGTCCTTTTAGCAGTGTGGTTCTGTTAACACAATGGTCCTTTTAGCAGTGTGGTTCTGTTAACACAATGGTCCTGTTAGCAGTGTGGTTCTGTCAACACCATGGTCCTGTTAGCAGTGTGGTTCTGTTAGCAGTGAGGTTCTTTTAGCAGCATGGTTCTGTTAACACCATGGTCCTGTTAGCAGTGTGGTTCTGTTAATGGCATGGTCTTGTTAGCAGCACATTGATTAATGTTCTTCTAGCTGACATATGACTTTAAGTAGAAGGCCGTGTCTTATGTTTGCAGTTGTCCAAACTCTTCATTTTCAGATGATGGTAAATGGTAAATGGAGCTTACTTATACTGTATAGCGCTTTCTAGCCCCCTATGAGGGGCCCCATATGATGGTTTGAACAAAGCTCCACAGTTTGTTCAAAACTTGGGTTATGGTTATATTACCTAACCCTGCTTGAAACATCCCGACAACTTTATTCTTGACTTGTCTGGTATGTTTCTTGGTCTTCATGATGTTGTTATATCACCAATTTTTCTGCAATTTTCTCATTTTCATTTGTAATTTTTCTTTTTTTTTGAAAACTATGTATCATTTTATTTCCACTTTAAATTTATGCACCACTTTGTGTTGATCTTTCTCATAAAATCTTTATACAGTATATGTCATGGTTTTGGTGCCTCAGTTAGTAGCTGAGACCACCGTAATAAACATGTTCAAGACCACTTAGTACTGTATTAGTCCTATGATAACCAAAACAAACGTATCTGCCTTTGATTGTATTTTTTTGGTACCAGCTGATGTAGTGAATTAAAAAACAAATTAGTGGAGGCTGCGTATCCTGCTCTGTCTTTGTGTGCACTTCCTTTGGATGAGGGAGGTGGAAAAGATCATGTGAGCTGTAATCATATTTATACTGGGTCCATTCAATCTGTCACAGTAAATTTTGCCTGATTTGTCATATTGTAAATCATTACAGCAGATTAAATGCTGGTTATGAGCTCAAAAGGCCAGAGAGTTTTTATTTTATTTTATTTTTTTCCTCGTGATGGATTCCTGACAAGCTAGTTGTTCTTATTTTTTGCGTTTTCTGGGTATTCTCAACTAAATCTAGTTAAGAGGAGAATTAAATTATCAATGCTATGTTCGAAGAAACCCTTTTTCAAAACAGCGTGCAGCTGTCCAGAGTAGGGGTGGGCGATATGGCTCAAATATTATATCGTGATATTTCAGAGCATTCTGACGATAACAATAAATTTCGTGATACAACCCAAAAAAATAAAAATCATAGTTATGTATTTGACAAAATAAACTTAACATGTTGCTTTGCAGTATTATATAAAATAAATAAAAATAGAGACAGTTGAGCTGTCTGCACCTGCAGTTTAGAGATGGATGGAAAGAAGCTGAGACACGCGTTGTTTATTTTTAGCATTTTAGCTAGCTAGTACTGCGCGCAACTAATTAGCGTTACACCAGTACCGACAGGTGGAGGGGGGGGTGAGCAGTTCAGTTTGGTCGTTCAGCGCGCTCGGTTGTTAAGGGGGCGGGCGCCCTGAAGTGTTACGTCATGAAATTAGCATATCATGATATCATTTTTTGCATGGGCAAGCTTTTTTTTACCAGTATTATAGTGAACAATATCATATGGCCCAGATCTAGTCCAGAGGAGGAAAAACGCATCTGAAAGTCTGTGTTTTCTTATTTGTTAGGAAAAGCTGATGGCGATGAACAGTGATGGACAATGTTGGCTCAGAAGTCCCTTCTTTCGAACTGAGAAAAGGAAAGAAAGCAGTTTTGAGTAATCTCAATCAGCTCAGTGCTAAACCTGGAGACACCAGTGACTGATGAAAGACTAATCCCTTGTGCGCGCTTCCCATACGCTGGATGTCCAAGCTTGGAAGATGATGGACTGCAGACTTGCTTGTGGCAGCACTTATGCAGCACAGTATCACTCATAAAAATTCTAACGAATGGTTTGGTGCCATGTTAGTTAATGAGTGGCACGAGTTGTTACTCCCAAATCACTAAAAAGATTAGCTCAGAATGAATGAACTTTTCATGCCGATTGCTGACATACAACAACAGGATTGTTGTTTCATTTTACCCCTCCCTCATGGACTTTTAGCAGTTGAATCACTTCATGGCAGCTTGTTGTCACACATGCATGGAGTGCATGTAGACTTCTCATGTCTGAGCGTTATTTGTCTTGGAAATCGATTGTTTGGAGAAGCCCTGAATGTTGCAGCCCTTGATTTGTGTGTGAATAACATCTACCCAAACAAAGGCCTCAGACATTTGCCTAATGTTCTCTGCAGCAAAATCACGTTTCTTTGTTGTTTTTGCTGCTTTTGTATCTGTAAAAACAGTCGCATCCTTCATTTTATATAGCTTGCGATGCATTGACGATAACGTTTTTGGCCCTTTTGTGGATGAGGGCGTTTATTTACCGGTAGGTGTCTTTACAGTTAGAAAAATATATCTTGAATCATTGAACATATTTTAATGAATCTTGCAGAATGTAATAATTGCATTGATATTTACAGCTAAGTAACGTTTTAAAATTTTACGTGGTAGTAGCAGAGCATCATAATTTAAGCACAACACTGAGTACTGTATTGTGTTGTGCTTAAATTATGATGCTCAGCTACTGCCACATCTTTGCTTAAAAACCTGGTATTAACTGTTGGAGTCAACCCTGTTTGTCCAGCGTTTCCCCTAACACTATACAAGCATGGTACCCTGCCCCGTCAACGGAACTGAGTGCCCTGTTTACTGACCACCCCCACCCCCTTCCCCCTGTCGACTACGACTGTTGATGTAGCGCTGGGCGCAATACAAAAACACTAGCAAAAATGCTGCTGATGTACAGCTCCGCTACCACTGGCAGCAAAATAGCTCTAAGTTAGCAGGCGGGCAACACAGATGTGACTCCGCCCCCCACATCAAAAAATAAAGAAATACAACAAGCTCCCCACCAATGGAGCTGACCTAGGGGTAACACTGTTGGCAAAATATCTTATAAAACAGAATGGAATTAAATGGATTTCAATGAAGCTCTAAGAAAATAATCACTGGTTTACATTTACAACTGTTTACCTTTAGAAGTCAAACCAGTTCAAACGGATATTTGCTTGCACAATAATGAGTATAAATCTGTGAATTTACAGATAATGAGCTATATTTTGGTGTGGTAGTAGCTGACAGTCACTCACAACACATACTCCAAGTGCTAACAAATACAAGATCATGCAAGATATTGCAATGTTGCATGAGACCTGAGAATATTATGTCCAATGTTTGACCATATTTTCTATAACTGTACATAAGATAATATGGAATGTTTGGCATTTAATGTGGATTTGAAGTTCACCGACGGGATAAGAAAGTGAACCGATAGACCTTTTACCAGTTGACGTCATCGCGCATGCGCACTCGCATTTTTCGAGACTCAACCGGAAGCACGGGCACGCAACTGGAGTGTTGTCGTTACTGGCAACGGTCGCGGTGGAGAAATAAGACTTTTATTGTGTTTATAATTGTTCCAGGCAACTTCAACGAGTAAAAGAAGAAGGTGAGACTTGTTCGTTTTACAACGTCCCTCTGGGAAAGTCGAGTAGAGCGACTAAAAGAAGGAAGATGTGGAGCAAACCAGTACCACCGCCGGCCGGTACAGGCAGGATTTCACCCCGGCACGAAGCATCAACGTGTGTGCGTTTTTTATCTGGCATGGACATTAATGATCCAAGCTCCGTGGATTACGTTCCTACATTACATCTTGGATATGGGAAACAGACAGGGCGGAGAACGATCTCCCGCAGCGGAATGCTACTGGACAGCTGCTAAGCTAGCAGCAGCTAGCTAGTTCGACGAGACCGCGTTGTTCTTCGGTCCGCTGCGTGTGTTGGGGTTTCTGCCTGTTTCGACCTGCGACATGCAAGGAGATTCTTCCTTCGGCCCCACTGAAGAGCAGGTGAGTGGAATGTCAAAACGTTTGATAAGCCAACCGTTAACCGAATCTTCTAAAATCATTAAGCTACCAGTAAATGCATGATTTTTTGAGCCGGGACTTAGTGGCTCCTGGCTGGGTGAAGGTTCAGGCAGCCCCGCGCGCACGGTTCATCTGTAGCCAGGACTTAGTGGCTCCTGGCTGGGTCCAGCCGGTTCTGGACCTCCAGGGCGCACTGGATCAGGTGTAGCCGGGACTTAGTGGCTCCTGGCTGGGTGAAGGTTCAGGCAGCCCCGCCGCGCGCACGGTTCATCTGTAGCCAAAAAAGCAACCCTGTCTAAGACAATGTGTATGGGCGTGCGGTTTCCTCCTCTCGTGTCCGCGGCACAATGTTCAGGCGTTTTGACCAGCGGTTGTTCACTATTTTAAGAAAACAAGCTTCTAAATTACAACTCGCTATCATTACGAAGCTCCTCGGCCCCTTGCTGAGCCCCTGCATCCGGTTAGGGCTTTTTGCCGTCCAATCAGAACGCTCGTTTCAGGCGAGCTTTGCGTGATGACGTCAACTGGTAAAAGGTCTATTGGGTCTTTACTTTTGCTGTTCATAGGAAGTGTTTCGCATAATAAACAGCCAAGACAACATGTAAAATAATATTTTCCCAATATTTAATTTAGGATGCATGTGGCGTGACGTTTGCCGCTTGTTTTTGGAGTGATTGTCAGCAATCAGTTTTCATAACATCATTCAGCTACTGAGGGTCAATTTTCATTTATCTCCTCTGTTTGTATTGTCATGTTAATTTACTCTACAAGTCTCGCCACAGTGTGAAATTTTAAGGACGACGTGCACGAGAGCCGAGAAGGCGAGGCTCGAATAAGTCGAGGAGGATATCTGAGCGGAGAAGTCTACACTTTGCTGAACTCCCAAAGCCTCTGTTTTTAATATTTAGCTACTGTCAGTTAAAATCAAAAAGTTTCTCACTTTCCCTAAAGCTCACAGAAAGAGAGCGGGAAGCTGCTTCACGGGTGAAAGCCCTTGCGCATGAATATTTAATGGTTGCATTTTAACCAGAGTCATAAAACCCAAAAGGATGTGGCTGAAAAGAGGAGTGTGCAAAGCAGGCTACATTGTTTCTTTATAGTCGGAGCTGAGTGCTTGAATGTCATGTACGGTAACTCTTTTCTGGCTATACAGTACAGTGAATCAAATACTGTATGTGGATTATGTCGGGCTAATTTAAAGCCCCGGCCACGTTTAGTAACGTGTCAAAGCCTGTTTTTGCGAGGTAAGCACCTTGTTCTATAGTGGGATGAAGAAATCTTGGACCTTAAGGGGATAGATTGAAAAAGTTTCATTTTGACACTTACTTAATGCAATAAGGTAAATGGATTTGATGCGGTAATCCATTTGGCCAGCTGACCAGATTCAGAGGTAACGTCTTTTCAATGCGCTTCACTTTTAAGTTAATAGACTTTGAGCCACTAAAGAAGGTACAGTATTTAAGATGCAGCTTCTCCTTCTTCCAATCTTGTCATAGGTTTTTAAAATTCAGTTTAGCCCTTGTCCGAGCCAGACTCGCAGCAGACAGGCACTGAGCTGACTGTTAGGTTTGATGAAGCTCCAAGTTTCTGTGTAGCGCGGCTGCTTTGTATATAAGCTTCACTTCACGGAGGTAATCATTTGTCATCCAATATTGAATCAAGTTAAATGGACTCATAAATTGCAATCACTTAACTCAGCTCTACTATTATGCTTAAATATTGCTTCGTGGAAAAGGTCAGCCAGCAGTGGATTGGTTCCATTCGCACGGATAATTCAGCTGTCTTTTTATGAGTCTTTATAAAGCTCCGGAAAAATTTGCAGCAAAGCAAACTGGCTGCACAGTGCTTAATGGCAGCAGCTACTGTTTATGTTTTCTCTCCTTGGATATCCTTAATCCAGTGTTTTAAAGCGTGCGTGTAGAGTTGGCAGTTTACAGATTATCTGCTAACCGGGTTGAGTCAGATCCTCTGGACGAGTTCTTCTGAGCAGCAGTCAGGACTGTTTGTTGTCGTTGCAAGCGGACGGTCGCACACTATTGCCATCACCATCACAGTACTGTATTGAGGTGCAGCGCCGCAGCTTACTTTTCAAATTGGTTTTTCTGAATGGACCAAGGCGGCCAGAAGACATTGCAGTCCTGGACGGAGGTGGCTTGTGGAAGAGACTATAAATAGAACGCTTGTATTCAAACAGCTGTTATGAAGAAAGAATAGTGAACCTTGAAATGATCTTTAGTGATCTGTCCCAACAATTGTTATGTCTCGATGTATTATGATCCAGAAAGTTTCAAAATGTGGCTCAAGAATAGGGCTGAACAATTAATTGCATTTGCAATAATATCGTGGTATGTAAAAATGAGATTTTCTAACCTCAAAGGCTGCAATTTGACTGGTCACGTGATCTGGTTACGTGACTTGCGAGTGAGCGGAGCAAAGCAGAGCAGGGGGCGGAAGAAGTCAACGCTGCTCTTTAACTGGTTGCACAATCAGAGTCAGAGTCAGAGAGTCTTTATTGTCATTTGCACCGCATGTAGTACATGTGATGAAATGAGATTAAGTACACAGGGTCCCAGTTACATCCAACAACAAAATGTAAGAGAAAAACAGTAATAACATCTAGGATATGAACTAAGAAAAACATCCAACTAGAAATACACTAAGCCCTAGAGTAATAGAAAAACATCATTACAAACAGCAGCACGAACATGAGTCATTATGAGCAGATGGTCACAGATGAACACAGCAACAAGAAAACAGATCAGCATCAGCATGATGTGACATTTCACAGTGATCACTCTTATTATTCATTTATTCATTCATGAGTAATAAATAAGGGGCAGAGCAGGGGGCGGAAGAAGTCAACGCTGCGGTTTAACTGGTTGCACAATGGCGTCAGGCTCAACAGAAGCTGGTACATCTGAAAGTTGGGTACCAAAGAGGGGCAGCACGTCCATTGTTTGGAATTATTTTGTCTATAAAAAAGAAGACGCTGTACAACGACATGTATTGTGCAGAATCTTCCTTGTTGCTGTTGCTACCTCTTGAGGTAACGCCACAAATCTTTATCAACAATAAAAAAAATAAAAAAACACCACAAAGCCATTTACGATAGTTGCATGGCTAGAATGCCAACGACCAGTGCTTCAACTTCAAATAAGCAAAGTACCAGCCGACATGGATCACTGACCGAACTGTTTCAAGGTACAGGTATTACTCTGTATGAACATAATTTGAAATGGCACATGGAAAAAATTTGAGCAATAACTGAGTTCATAGCGAAAGACATGATGCCCATTAATACTGTGTAGTGACCAAGCCTGGGTTTACTGCTTTGGTAAACACAGTGGATAAGCGGTACAGAATGCCGTCGCACACATTTTAGCCAAGTTGCTATCCTGGCGCTACACAAAAAAATAAAATAAAATGCAGAAACAGAGTTGCAACGGAGCAGAAAACTTTTTTTTTTTTGCAACTGAAACCCATTTATTTATTGCTTGTGTTTGTTGAAAAATACACGAGAAGAAGACATTGAAAAAGAATCACATATTAAATCGCAATCGCAATATTGAGGTAAAAAAATCGTAATTAGAATATTTTCCAGAATTGTTCAGCCCTTAAGTGTAAAGCTGTCCTTTGTTAAAAGAGTGCCATTTAAAGCGTTGAGTGATACTAAAAGGTCAGTGGAATATTCCTTTAACTGCATTACCTGGAATAAAACTGAGCAGATGTTGAATGGCTCTTACCAGTCGGGTCTACTGGACAAGCCTCACGATGACTATCAAAGTGTCAATATTTACATTACTTTGCCTATCGTAGTAATACATTTACTAATGTCTTCCTTTTTCTGGTGTTAATACTGCGACAGCAAACGGATCCCCGTTCATCTCTCATGCAGACGCGACAGGGATTTTTAAGAAGCAGTATGTTTAGTAGTAGCACTTCTTTTCTCCCTCTCTCAGAGCTGTTTGAGGTGTTGGAGGAATGTGTTGTGTGCTCAGATAGTTTACTCGCAAGATAATCTGTAGTGCTTTCGCTGCATTTCCTTTGGGACACAACACTTGGAAAAAAAAAGGAAGTCTCAAGGTGCCTGTGTTAGGCTTTAGATGTGACTCTGGGTTGGTAAATATTTAGAGAGCAAACATTTTGATACCAGCAGGGATTATAGTTGGGAGAAACATGTTTTTCTTAGACTGGAAATGTCAGCATATTGCAAGGTTTAACGCTACAATTTTTATTTGAACGTTAAAATAAATAAAAAAACGACAGCATAAAAACAAGAAATCCCACTGGGAATGTCATTGTTTTTTGCAAGTCTAGATCATTTTGAAGTGGCTTGCTCAATGAAACTCATTCTCCTTCCTAAAAATGCAGACAATTAATCAACGGGGATCGTAGTCGCCCACAAACAACCAACATATTTGTCCTGCTTTTTCACCTTGTTGGCTTTGTAGAGAGAAGGTGCCAAAGGTGGATGTTAAACATGTCAAGTACTATCTGCCTCATTTACTTGGCCACTGAATATTCATGGCACTTTCTGCTGGTATCAGCCTTCTGACAGCCGCACAGACGACAAGCAGTCCTCAAACAAGATTCAACCTTCAACAGGCAATGCTTTTCACCCTTTTCCAGGAATCTCCACATCACATATTTGTTTTTAGAAATAAAACTGGTGATTATTCCCGAAGCCGACAATCCACTTCCTGTTCTAATTTGTGCGGCGTGCATGAGGAGCGTCAGCTGCTTCTGGCTTTCTTGTTCTCTGTGGGCACCCTGTGAAGCAGGGAAAGAAGAAAAGAGGAAGGAGAGCAGTGCACCCATTTACTCTCTCCGACACCTCCAGGGATATGCTCTGACCTCTGCGGGGATCTCGCCCCCTCTTTACTCTCACTCATGCGCTTCCTCTCTGCTCCGAGGAGCCCGCACCAAATTCCTGGTGCATTACAAGAGATTTTCGGGAGGCCCCCGTTGCAGCCTGGTCTCGTCTAGACTGCCGTGACTGTTTGGCAGTGCTGCTGAGCTGCGGTGTGGGGTCAGGCTGTCTTAGCATGGCAGCAGAGATCGCAGAGGTTGTCTCATTACATATATGTTTCCTGTTGACATGAAACGTTCCTGCTGTTTTTCATATGAAAGGCACCCTCTACACTACAGCATATGTGTCAAACTCAAGGCCCGGGGGCCAAATGTGGCCCTCATTGACATCTTATCTGGCCCCCAAGATGTTATTTTAAATGTAAAATACTTTAATCACTTTATATTTTTTTGTAATCTTTGATTATGATGTCAAAAGTGCAACAGAGAACGTTAAATTAGACCAATCAAACTCTTGTTGAGGAACCTGCAACCAAGAAAAGATGTTGGGTATCTAACTTGAGTTAATGTAGATTCTAAAATCGGCCCTTAGTTTGAAAAAAAGTTTTAATTTTGGCCCCTAATTGTAAGTGGGTTTGACACCCCTACAGTCTGTGCTCTGTCAAAGCTCAGTTTGCCATTGGGGTTAGTGTAACGATCTTTGAAAAACTCTAAATATTCTTTCCATAGATACAAGAAGCAAAGTTTGTCTGAGCCCATAGTGGAAAGCAATATGTTTATTCTAATCAACGCCTTATAAATTTAATGGGGGTGGGTGGCGCAGAGTTTAGAGTGATCAGAAAGTTGCAGGTTCAACTCACGATACAGTCAACCTGTAGGTGGAAAAGGTGAAACAACCACGTTACCTCCACCCTCATTTGCCCCACTCTGGGCTCTTGAGCAAGAGCCTTAACCCCCACCATTTGCTCCCAAAAAGCAGGTCTCTTTTGAAAATTAGTTCTCGTGACTCAATAGCTATGTTTCCATCCAATTTAAATTCGATTTTTGAGCGAATTTTAGAAAATTTCGCTAAAATGTAAATTAAAATTATGAGGATCAGAAGTGTTTCCATTAACTGGCTTGAAGCGCATCTGCAATGCCACGCAAAGCGTCTCTACGTCAGACGTCAGCGTCATTACGTCACACGTCAGCGCCATACGTCAGACGTCAGCGTTACGCACTTCCACAGTAAACAGGAAGTAGCGTTTGAAAACAGACATCTCGGCAAAATGGAGAGAATATTTCAGGTATGTGTTGCTATCGGGCAAGTTGTATTTATTCTGTCATGCCAACTAGTTTTAGCGATGTTACATGTTGTCCGGAGCGGAAACAGCTGATCAGTCACGTGACGTGAATGTTCGCTGCGGCAGAACTGAGTCGGCTAATCTGTTTCCATCTGTCGTTTAGCCGACTCAGCTCTGAATCGACTCCCCAAAAACTACCTCAAGCGAGCGTATAAACTTTAGAGCGACTTAGAGGAAGTTAACTCGAATTATGCCGTTTCCATTTAGCTTTTCTGATGCGATGCTTCATAATGCGCACCTAGAAACCTTGATGGAAACACGCCTAATGAGACCACCTGTATAAATAAAGGGTAAATGAAAAAAAAAATGTAATGAAGCATGCCTTATCAGCAAGTGGCCCACAGCATTTTGATGTTTTATCAAACTCAACTTTAGCTACTCTTAGCTATTTATGCCAATGGTTTGTTTAATTGATAGCATGGAAATCCCATTTGTGGAAAATGTCTACAGGATCCCTTGTTCCTTTGCACTGTAAAGGGTTGCATGGTAAATCAGACAAATTCTGTTGGATCTAGACCTGTCATGATAACAAATTTTGCTGGACTATTAATTGTCCCAGAAATTATTGGGATAAACGATAATATTGTATGAAATTTTACAATAATTAGTAATTGTTACATTTAAGAAGAAGTACTTGTTAATTTGTTTTGCATGTAGTACCTTTATTTGACCACTGGGTGGCAGTATAAGGCTTTTGAACTGAAGGATGGATAGTGAGGGAGCGAGCAGCGGGTCTCTTTAAGAAAAATGGAAGGGAGGCCCCTTGACGTGACATGGGCTGTCTTTCATCGGTTTTCAAAATGGCAGACACTTGGTGTGGTTTGAGCTCTTTAGCATAGCATTTTCACACAAAGCTTTTAATTAAAAAATCAGTAAATAAGTTCTCGGCTTCTTTTTGCAGAGAAAAACAACTTTTTACAAGAAGGCACGAGTTTCAACCGTGGTGCTTCGACAAGACGGAGTTTTTTTCCCAAGGTTGAACTTAGCTTAGCTCGTAGCTTAACTTCTTAGCTTAGCTTTTTTTAATGATCCAAAAACGCGATTCTGGACGGTTTGACATTTATTTTAAAGAGAAAGTAGAAAGGGAGGGGTCAGTGAAGAGCCCCAGAGTTGAGCTTTTTGTCACTCAGTGTCTAGTAGAAAGAGAGAGACACAAAGAAACAATAAAGCCAATACTGTACAGGTAAATGAAACTGAGGTTGATCATTTTCATTTATCATGCGATTCATTGATTTATTATTTATTGCGACAGGCCTAGCTGGATCGCATAAGGTTTAGACCTGGAGATATTGTATTATATTTCAATGCTTTTGTCTTTATTTATTTAGTTATTTTTTTACACATAATTCTGTTTGTAGAGACTGCACCCATCAATAAGTACACTCATATTGGTCCTTGAGATATTGTACAAATCCAGATTATCTCCACAAGAAGTCAAAGTCTGAAGGTTTCCCAGCAAAAACTCTTTATTATAACAATCAGATTTTAGTTTTTTTAATGTTCTGGGTCATTATCTTAGCAAATACATTGGCAAAATTGCTTGGAACTGCAGCTTAGACCTGATTTTAAAAAAAGTGTTTTCTCCCTGCTAAAATTTAGTAGAGCAGAAGAATACGGCAGAATATCACAAACCCACTTTTGGAAAGTATTCGTTCATTTTGCTCAAGTTAAGTGAAAGCATTTGGAAACTTTGGATTAGTTTGAGGAAACAGTCTGAAAGCTTTAACTCTTGATTTGTAAGTCTCTATGTTCAGCTCAAGGAATTTCATCTCTTGTCATTTCCCTGTTGATTAGTATTGATTGGACAGGCTGAATTGGTCTCTTGAGTGGAAGTTGCATCAAATAATCCTTCTTTCTTCTGTCTGAATCTATTACGAGGGCTGCAGAACGATTGCATCAGTGGCTTTCTGGCCGCACAACAGTGAGCTGAAACATGTCTTGCAGGGTGCCAAAAGAACACTGTTTTTCTTGCCTCCCTGTTTTACTTCTTAATGAGAGTACTGGAAAGTTGACCTACTAAATTTATGTGACAAACTTAGCAAGTGAAGGGGTGCTAAATGTTGCCCTTTTCACTCCGACGAAAAAAACAAAAAATTGTGTTACCCTTGTGCTTTGTATAGACGTATGCTTTTCCAAACAAAACACTGCAGCTTGGAAGGATCCATTCGCTGTGCACGGATAACTCGGTCTGCTGTGCTACTGCTGCTGTTGGGGCAGCTTGAGTGTAATGATGAAATGGAAAAGTTCCAGAGCAGTGAACACTTGCATGCAGACAGTAATTGGAGACTGCCACCAAAGAACACCACATTATATACTTTCATTTCTACTCCACAGAGAGACAGGCCACAAAGTTTGATTATGTTTGCTGCTGGTAACCAAATGCCTGCTGCAGAATGGTGAAATTGGATCTCGTAGCATGGAAAGTTATCTTGTTCTGATTCAGTCTCGAGATTTCACGGTAATGTTTTTTTAAAACAGACGGACATGTGCATGAATTGATAAAAACACACTCTAGCGCACTGTCCTTTATTTGTGAGACTTGAGCTTCATGTAATCGATGATTGAAGGGGTACAGATTGTGTTGCATTGTTGGCCACTTTGCAAACAGGTGTTTATGGCTCATGATAGACGTGTTTAATTAAAATAAGACCTCAGC
>JBBPBX010014647.1:38790-50597 GCA_038048925.1 Garcialebias charrua | reverse complement strand
AGAAAGACGTTTCGCTTCTCATCCGAGGAGCTTTATCAATTCAGTGAGCAGACTGTGAGAGGGAGAAGTTATAACCACCATTATCAGCAATCTTTACACATACAAACTGTAGCACACAAAAAAGCACATTTAATTTTGAGAAAAAAATTATTTTATTCTTAACTTTACTTATAAATGAAGTCCATGCGCCGCTCCTTCTGAACAAAGGCGTCATTACTTTTTTGTAGAAGTCTTCCTTGTCGGCTTTCCGTTTTAAAAGTCTCTGTGCCTTGATGGAGATCATTGCCAGAGAAGAAAGCCTTCCTTTATCAGTCCTGTTTCGACTGTATGTTTTTATGAAATTATAGCCAATCAGGAGAAAAAAATAACTGAATCACTGCACTTGACTTTCCCTACATTAAATTGTAGCGCGCTGTCACTTCTTCTGCAGCGGAGCGGAGTAGGCGCAAGCAGAATCCCTGGGCTCACTAGCACTGCCTCCTCAATGAGGCAGGACAACTGCGTGCCTCACCCCTTTTCCCAGCCGTTTTATGATCTGAGATTTGAGTTCTGAGCTTAAGCTCGGTTCACACTTTATAACTAGCATGTTATAAGTCCTTTGCTGACAGGACGGGGTCTTTGACTCATGACTCGCGTCTACAGCAGAAAGAGAGAAAGTCCGTTCATCTTAGACTCTCTCAGGCACTCGAAGTTCCAGGAAGCTGGAACTCTTGAAGCTAGATTCATACTCGACGCGTCGCGCAGCGCGCGAGGGTGCGCGCTCCAAAAGTGACGCAATTTCACAGTCCCCGCCCCTGCGCGTTGGCCCCGCGCGTGGGATTAGCGCGTGACGTGCACCTCTGAATTTTTGAAACTCCGCAAGCCTCTGCGCGCGCGGTGGGCGCTACGATTTGATTGACAGGTCCCCACCGACAGCCTTCACCCTCTTCACGCCGGAGCCTGCAGCTGTTTGCGCCGCTGTGGTCGTGGAGACGGAGTCGCGACGCATGGAGGAATGTTTTGTGACACAAAATGTATTAAATTCTCCTTCATTCCTGATCTGGAGTCGGACTTTTCTTTTGTTTTTTCGCCAAAAGTCACGTGATCGCTTTCTCCTCCGCTGACTCCATGCATTAAAGCCGCAAATAAAGACAACAGTTCAGCACGCGAGCGGAAAGCTATTTGTTTTTGTTGTGTGATTTCAAACAGTTCTTCTTCTACGGTAGATTTCTTCTTCTACACCTTTCTTGCAACATATGCACAGGTTTTAGAGGGTACTGCCTCCTGCTGGTCCGTAAAAGAACAGCACTTTGCCATGCGCCGCCGTGCGTCAACCATAAACACAGAGGCGACACTGTAAACGCATTTCGCCGCACGGCTGATGTGCACGCGCGGCGCGCGCGCTCCAGCCTGCGGACCAAGCGAAAGTCTAACTCAGCCTTGACAGGGCCTGACGTCAGAGTTTTCTTCTCCGTTCATTGGTTCAATTGACCAGTGGGAGGCAATTAGTCAAGTCAAGAGAGTTCATCTGAAATCAGAACGAGTGAAGGACTGTTTTAAGAACAGAGAAAGAATGTTTTAAGAAAAGAGAGACAAATAGTTTGTTTGTTTGTTTGTTTATTCATTTCATTTCCATTAAAACAATACAAATTTCAAGAGAAAAAAATATAAAATACCTATAAAATGAAAGGCGGCAGAAGAAGAATTAAATCTTATCATTTCTGCCCCTTCTTAACAAAATCAATTCAAACAATCAATTCAAGCAATAATCACAAATAATACAACAAAACCCAAAACATATCACAATTATTCTTTATAGTTTTCGCTAATATTAACTAACTTAAATGTATCTCGTCAGCATTATATTCTTTATCCTTTTCTTAAATACAAATAATGATTCCTCATTTTTAATATCATTATTCAAACCATTCCATAAATCAATTCCCCTCATTAAAGTAGACCTACCCCGCAAACTTGTTCTAAACTTTGGCTTAACAAAAATATCAGTTCCTTTTAAATTATAGCAACTGCTCCTTTTTACAAAATACTCTTGTACGTTCGATGGTAAATTGTGATTCTGAGCCCTGTACATTAGTAATAGAATAAAGTAGTCTACCAAATCATAAAACTTGAGTAATTTCAGTTGATGAAATAAAATACTTGAAGGATGACAATAATCTTTTCTTGAGATAATTCGTACAGCTCTTTTTTGTAAAATAAAGATAGATTTGGTTGCAGTTTTACAAGCTGTACCCCAGACACCAATACAATAAATTAAATTTGGCACAACAATTGTATTATACAGTAAACACAAAGCCTTGTCTGTCAGTAAGTCCCTCGTTTTATATAGTACTGCCATGGACTTAGACATTTTAGTTCTTACAAAATTTATGTTTTTTCCATGACAATTTATCATCGATAATCACACCCAAAAACTTTACTTCATTCACTCTTTGTATCTCCACACCATCAATCTTGAAAAGAAAATCCATAGTTGACTTTTTTTTACTAAATATCATATAATTAGTTTTTTCCACGTTCAGTGATAACTTGTTTAATTTAAACCAAGTTTGAATTTTGTCAAACTCCATCTTCATTAATTCAAACGTCTGATTCAAGTCTCTACCCGAGCATAAAAAAGTAGTGTCATCTGCAAATAAAACACACCTTAGAATCCCAGACACCTTAATTAAATCATTTACATATAAATGAAACAACTTAGGGCCAAGCACTGAACCTTATAATACTGCAGTTGAGATCTCACATCATCAATTTGTACAAACTGTTTTCTGCCCTTCAAATAACTAGATATCCACTGTATGGCTAGACCTCTAATACCATACTGTTGCAATTTTTCAAGTAAAATGGTGTGGTCAATGGTGTCAAAAGCCTTTCTCAAATCAACAAACAGACCCATACAATACTGCTTATCATCTATTGCTGAAGTAACCTCTTCTATCAGTTCCATAAGAGCCAAACTTGTCGAATTATTTGATCTAAAACCATACTGACTATTACTCAAGATATTGTTTTTATCAAGAAACTTGTCCAGTCTGGACACAAATAATTTTTCAAGGATTTTTGAAAACTGTGGCAACAAAGAAACAGGTCTATAATTATTAAATAAACATTTCTCCCCATTTTTAAAAATTGGAACCACCTTTGCAATTTTCATTTTTTCAGGGAATATACCTTTAGAAAGTGATAAATTACAGATGTGTGTAAATGGCTCTATAATATGACTTATTATCTCCTTCACAACCATCATATCCAAATCATCACAGTCTTTAGATCTTTTATCAGTAAATTGTCCAACAACCTTCATTATTTCTTCTTTAGTGGTTCCATTTAGAAACATACTGTTTACACAACCACTGATTAAATAACTCACGTTTTCATCTATTTTAGGAATTGAGGTTGCAAGATTAGATCCCACATTTACAAAATAATTATTGAAACCATTTACAATTTCTTTGTCATCATGAATTTCTACATTATTTTCCACAAAATGTTGTGACAATCCCATGTTACCCTTATGTTTATTTAGAACACTGTTAATTACTCTCCATGTCGCCCTCATATCACCACTGCATTTATGTAATAATTGACTATAGTATTCCCTCTTATGTTTTCTTATAATCCCTACTAACTTATTTTTGTACTTTTTATACTTTTCTTCAGCATCCTGTGTTCTAGACTTTATGAAACGTGAATATAGATTATTCTTTTTTTACATGCATTCTTTAATCCATTAGTCATCCAAGGATGATCTACTTTTTTATCCTTAATGTAGATTTTCTGCATACAATTTTTTTGAACAAATTTTCAAGGATCCTCATAAATTCATCGTAAGATTTGTTTACGTCATCAACATAAACTTCATCCCATTTTTGTATGTCTAGATCTTCTTTGAATTTGTCTAATGCTTTTTTTGATGTATTTATTATATTATGTTTTCTTTTAATTGTTGTTGGTTTACTATCATCACTTTTGTAAATTGAAAAAAAAAAAAAAAACGGTAAATGATCACTGATATCCATCATCAATATACCACTTATCACCTCCCCATCTGTTATGTTTGTGAATATATTGTCAATTAATGTTGCACTTTGGGTAGTAATTCTCGTCGGATTTGATATTAACGGATATAAATTTAAACTATACATTGAATTTACAAATATACTGATATTATTAGGATCTGCCTTGTTATCTAAATCAATATTGAAGTCACCACATAAGAAAACTTTTTTATTTTTGCTCTTAAAGCTGCTATATGTAACTTTTCTAACAATATATTTTTAACATATTTCTTCACTCTGTCACTAGATTGATGTTAGAGAGGTAATCTCTGAAAAAAACTTAAAAAAATATTGTCCCCTTGCTTCTCCAGGTGGTAAATAAGCATTTCTAAAAAGAAAAAGTGACCCGCCATTTTCCAGCCAATAAAAACAAAGTTTGTAACCAGCCAATAAAAACCGAGCTTGAATTTGAATCAGCCAATAAAAACAGAGCTTGAATTTGAATTTCAACAGACCACAAGGGGGCAGAGCCATATATGGCTCTGAGGGGGAGGGATCAGAATGCTTTGCTTGTTGAAATTTTTTCTAAGTGCTGATGTTCTACAGAAACTGCAGACTTCACCTTTAACTAACAACTCCAATATTTTATCATTAAATATCTCTATTTTTGATGATGGTGATCGGTAGACACAGCTTATTATAATGTTTTTTCCACATTTGTTTATAATTTCCACTGTGATCATTTCCATCATATTGTCAACAACAATTGACATATCTTTAATTAATTTACATTTTATTTCCTTGTTTATAAATAAAGCCACTCCTCCGCCTTTTTTATTTTTCCTATTCATATGATGTAATTCATATCCTTCAATATGTATATTATTTATATTATCATCATTAAGCCATGTCTCCGACAATGCTATTATTTTGAAAGTTTTATTAATGTTTTTGAGATTATCTAACATGTATGATAAATTTGCATTTATACTTCTACAGTTTAGGTGAATTAAAGAAAGATCATCATCTGTTATATTCACATCAATAAACTGCTCTTCATTATAGTATTTACTTTCTTTTTTAGTTGGAAAAAGACTTCTCTCGAATTCCTCATCAACATTATATATTTTAGATATCGAATCATCATGCATCATCATTAACCGTGTGCTTCTTCATCATGTTGATTTACTTCATCATAACTTTGATTAGACATAACAGGACACAGACACCTTCTATACTATCCAAATTTTTCCAAATCTTTCACATCTTGTATCATTTTTGCCTGCGATCCTTCCTGTGCCCGTACCCAGATCTTTCCATTTCTTGTCCACGTAGACACTATCTTTTCCTTTTTCCTTAACAATCTTGCTTCGTGTGCAATAATTCCATTTTTTTTGTCAAATGTTCGTTTATATAAACATTTGTTCCCTTGAGTTTATTTGCTTGCATGATTACTGTATTTCTAGCTTTTCTACTAATAAATTTTACAACGATAACCGGTTTGGATTTTTCAACTTTGTTAGGCAAGGTATGACACAAAGATATGTCTTCAGAATTAATTTCTATTTTCTTATTTTGTAAAAAAGTCACAACTTGCTCTTCCAAAGATCGCTGTTCCTGTGAAGACGCATTTTCAGCAGTTCCATCACTGGTAGTGGTCTTTTTGTCTGAACGAGTTTTAATCACAAGACCGGATATTACGAGATTGTCTTGCCTTGCGTTTATTTCAAGTTCCTCGACTCTATGTTCAAGTTCCAGAATTTTTTTATCCTTCAAATTTATTTGTAATCTTAATTGTTTCACTTCATCCAGCAGAAGTTTCTGTTGGGTTGATACGTTCCTGAGCTCTTCACTCATAAAGTTCAGAGATTTTTTTATCTCCTCCAAATCATCCGTGTTAGTCTCCAACAGATCCTGTTTTTTTGTTTTAGATTTTGCCATTTCTGTACTCACAAAATATGACACTCGCCCGTTGGTGTTGGTTTATGAAGTCTTCAGCCTTTAGCAGTTAGCCTTTAGCCTAATCCACCAGCCCTCGATCTCCACCGCAGACCGGCGTCCTCCACACCTTTGAACCAGTAAGTAGAAACTCGCCGGCTCAGACTCCCCCCGCAGACCGGCGTCCTCCACACCTTTAAACACGCTTGCTCAGACTCCCCCCGCAGACTGGCGTCCTCCACCCTTTGAACCAGGAAGTAGAAACTCGCCGGCTCTAACTCCCCTCGGATCCACGGCTCGAAATTTGTCCCAAAACTGGAACGTAGCTCCACCGACGCTTGTCCTCGACACCGACGCCTCTCCTCCCCAGCAGCAACGGACCCCGGCCCAACAGCCGAAGAGCAGCCAGCTCCAGCAGGCTCCCAAAGGTAGGTCGCTAGCCAGCAACACCGCCCGTAAGGCTAATGACCAAACAATCCGGTCCCACGGATTGTTTGTCCGTCAAGCCAAAGACTAACTTTTAAACTCCCACGAGCAGCAGATCAAGTTCAGTTCACAGATTCAGTGTGACTCTGTATCATTTTGATGACAACTTGCTTGATTATTTGAGTAAATTAAACATCCCGTGCAGCGCGGCGTTCGTATGTCCTGTACATATTGCAGTTCTGACAATAATCATTGAAGTGAATATCTGATCAAACTGTTTTTCTAATTTCTAAACAAAACTGAACAAGTCATTCTGACATATAATTCAACTTTGGTTTAGTTCTATTCATCATATGAAGAAGTAATCAACATTGGTAACAGCATAAAACCATGATCATATAATGACAAGAGTTAGTCTGTTGATCAATTCTGAATTAACACAAATTAAAAGGAAGTCTTTTCTGATTGATTTGTGTTCTAGATTTGCATAATACATCTTATGAGCTTAATTCATAGCTGATAATCAAAACATATATTTACACCCCTTTTACATGAGTAAAGATAATGGATGGATGGATGAAACTCCGTTTTTTCTTTTGTCTCAAAACGTAAAAATATCAATAAATGTTAACAATCATTGGATGCTTTTAGTTTTATAATTTCACGACTACCGTCCAGAAAAGCCCCCTCTAACAAATTTAAAATAGCCCATGGGCCACCAGTTGATAAATGACAATTGTAGCAGATTTTGCGGCTCTGGACATGTTTAATTTAGTGAAGGAAGGGGCAAAAATGGCTCTTTTGATCATAAATGATGCAGACCCCTGGCCTAGGAAGACATAATCACTTATAACAAGATAAGAATGTAAATGGAAAGCGATTTTGAATCAACAGCTTCCTGATGTTGGTGCGAGCAGATTGTTTATTTGATGTCATTGAAAGTGCTGGATTTATGTGTGTGGAACATGACATCTCTGCACTGACACCGCACACCCAGGAAAACATGTCACAACTGTTTTACTGGCAGTACAGGTCAGAGTTGCAAGTGCACTCTGTTCAGGATCTTGCATGGATTTCAATAATTTATAAGCTTCTTTTTTTTTGTAGATACACAACCCTGTCCTCCTTTGACAACTTGTCACAAGAAATATTGTTTTTCTGGCATTTTATTTCTGGGTCTACAGTATTTATCATTTCACTAAAACCAGGGCTTTATGCACACTAACAGTGTCACTTGGTATATCTCCCAAAGTTTATGTCAATACCCACAATGCACTGCACTGTCATTTTGGAGTCCATTTTCCAATCTTATTTATTTATTGGTTTAACATCTTCATCTTTTGCTGTTTTGAAGAAGGAAGGGGGGATGAGTGTTTGAGTGTTGTTATGACTCTTCAGCTGATTTATCAATAACATTTTAAGGAGGATTTGAAGGAGATCAATTGATGTATACTGAATACGAGGCAGAGTTTTGTTGTCGGTGAAAAAAACTGCTCATAGCGGTTATGGATGAACCAGATGAGAATGTCGTTTGTCATCAAATTTCTATTGAAAGGTAATTGAAAGAAAACCCTTTACATTATTAAATGCTACCAGCATTGATCACTTTGTGAACAATGATTACTTTCATGTATATTCCCTTTGAGAGAATGGATGGCTTGTGTAGCTGTTTCTAATGAGAAAATGGGAAATGATGCACTAATTTGACATTTATCTGAGCGAGGTAAGATAAAATCAGACTCAATAACTCAATATGGCCATGAAACAGTAAAAGGTAATAAAAACATTAAGAAGGTAAAAGGAAAAACATTCCCAGTTCACCAGCATATCCCCAGTTTTTGCGTATGAATGTGTGTGTTACAGATCTGCACATTGAATGAAATCATTAGGTATTGAGCAGTTAAAAAAAACTGTGAAAAGCCCTAGTAAACCTCTCCAGAAAAATAAAATAAATAAATAAAACTGTAAACTTGGCAGGCCTGCCTTGGCTGATCAGCATAAACTGTGAGCTAATGAGTTTGTATCAGCTAAGCAACTTTCCTCGTGTCCTCATTATACATTTTCATCAACCTGCCAATTGATTGGATCTGCTGGTGCTTTACGAATACAGCCAAGATAAATAAATATGGGGTAATCAACACTTGCAACCGGCTCACTTGTTTCCAAGGACTCTATTTACTGTATCAGCAGAGGGTGAACTGGACCAACATCTAAATGTGTGCAGTTTTCTTAATCAGGACCCGTGTTCTACTTTCTGTCAGATTTCTTGGGTCACATTCAAACAATCATCATTTGGCTCAAATTTAAATCTACAGGTGTGAGCAAAGTTAAAAATGTTTTTATAGTTTATGAGCTGATATATTACGGAAACCTTATTAACAAAAGCAAATAGAAGTGTCTCTGTTTTATGTTCTGATGGTTGTTCTTTTCCCGTTACAGTTTTGCTAGTCAGTCTTTGGTAACTCTTCATAAATCAATTTCTTTTTCATATGTCAGGAGTCTATTCCAAACTCTGCCAGCCATCTGTATAAGCATTTTATGCCAGAGGTCTATCCCATAATGTGTTATAATGGTGCCCCCGTATTATTAAAGAATGGCATATATTTCTCCAAAGCAGTGAGGAGTTATGGAAATATATTGCTGTGGGCTATTGTGGTTGTCTCTCTGGTGCTGAGCCCATTTATCATGATACTGTGACACCTGAGGGAAGATGCTCTCTGGGAGATTCCAGCACAAACACTCATGCATGATGATTTGCACACAAGCGGCATACCTACACACACACACACACAAACACACCTATTGGTGCACACATGCAAGCATAAAGTGTGTGCCTGCATAGGACCACAAAAACATAAAAGCAGAATGTATACCCAGAAGATACACGCACATACTGACATATGGTTTAACTCCTTTATACATGTCTATAAGTGTTGGTGCAGATGTCCATGCAACACCACACTTTTACAAATATTTCCAATTGCACACATAAACATTCAATTATATTCAAAATGTGCACACCGATACATGAGTACATGTATTTCAAACGGTGACAGCAGGAACAAAAGTAAAAAAGAAGAAGCAAACTAAGCAAAGGATGGTCTCAAGTGGTCACATTAAAGCTACTCAAGAAAATAACAATAAGCACTTAGTTTCAGCTGATATCCAAATCAATATGCTCGGTTTTGAGTCGAATCAATAGAACCTTGTGTGGTGTTATTAGAGGAAATGATGTATAATTAGTTTTCCAGAGCTTTTAAATGTCAACTCACCCTCATCAAACATTAGAAATATCCTCACAGTGTAACTGGTTATTACTTTTTCTTTATTTTTTATTTTTTTAATTCAAAACCAGTGACAATCAGTTGTTTCAGCTCAAGCATGTTTTATGTTATGTATACAAATGACCAAATAAATCTGTTCATTGGTAGTTAATTTGTACCTCAATACAAACATTGTGATGCAGTGGTTCTGGTGTCTGATCATTTGACAATGTTTGTGATGCAAGTATTTCATGTTATTCACTTTTTTAAAGGTTATATTTTTTGATTAAAGACCAAGTTTCTCAGAGGAGCAATAACTTCATTCAGATGTGATCTAATTTTAATTTTTAGTGTCTAATGTTGCACTGCAATTTTCTGTAAATGTACAAATGGCTTATTTAACACATAAATAAAGCCGTTTTTGCATCCCATCATTATGTTATCACCAAAGAAATTGCATTGTACAGTTTAATTTGAGAACATTTAACAGAATACAAACAAAAAAATATTTTCTCTCTTAAAACTGTTTTCTCAATGGGAGGCCAGCTTTAGTCTGCAGGCAGCGTGTCTGGTTATATGTGATAAGAAAGACTTGTGAATGGACAACAGGAGACATTTTACGCTTCATTCAGATATTATTGCACTGAGAAAGCTGGAGATGCAACTTTTTTCCTTTTGATGGGGAATCTTATTTTCTGCGCACCATGAATCAAAGTAAATATTCAGTTGAACTTGGACTTGATATTCACCTCACTGTTCATCCCTGGACAGTCAATAAGCATAGAAACATGTTTCATATTTATTTTGCATGACACATACCAACTCAATGTGGTTGATTCAAATTTCTTTTCCAATAGAGCTTCACAACGACTACCTATAGATGTTTAAAATCCTCTGTAACTGCTTTTAAGACAAACCAGCAAACCCTCGAGGTACGACACCCGCGACCTACGGCAACTCAGACTTACGATTTTATCATATTTAATAAAAATATGATTATAAAAAATTAAAAAATATATTCTTATTATTTTTTGTGTGTGTTTAAATGTTATTAATTTCATGTGTACAGCACTTTGTTGCAGCTGTGGTTGTTTTAAATGGCTTTATAAATAAAGTATAATTATTAATATTATGTTTTTATTACAATTTTAGCGTATTTACGCAACTTCCGGTCGTTTCCGGTCGCCATTTTACAATTCCCAAGTGCGGTCAATGGAGCTCCACCATAGAGGCTCCTGTCAGCTGGCTCTAGAGGACCGTGTGTCCGATCAGGGTTGCCTCATACGGATAAATTAGCTGGAAACACTCGGTCAACTCTGTGGACGTCTCAGGCCCGGAGGAGCAGCCGCCGATCGCCCCGCGATCGCTCCCACAACGCCGCCCGACATGCTAACGACAGCAGCTAACAGAGCAGCTAACACAGGCGAAGACACCGAGCCGACATGCCGCGGAGGGGCCATCTGCGGCCGGGAGCTCGCCGCAAATGTCCGCCTGGCAGCCTAAGATGTCGGGGGACACCGAGCTAACGCGGAGATACAAAGCCGACAGCCTTTTTGAATGAACTGACATGCTAACAAGTGCTGCTACTGGCGGGGCCTAGCAGCTAACGCCGAGCAGCTTGTTTTAGATGGAGGAACATCGCGGAGAAACGGCTTTGAGTAATTTTTTTTTCTGGCTCCAAATGTATGAAGTTAAGAAGCTAACAGTCCTTCTTTTAAACAGTTTTGACCACGTGTGTGCGTGTGGAGCGTAAGGAAGCTGGGGGAGCTCGGACGGGTGCAAGAGCTAATGCTAAAAGACGAAGGCAGGCTTTGACCAGCTCAAAGTAAGAAATTATATTTTTTATTTATTGTACAGTATTCATTTACTGTACATGTAAAGTTCTGTGCATGTTTATGGCCTAGTATGTCTGCTTGTTCAGTCTCATGCCGTTAAATATGTGTGCGGCGCTCCGTTAGCGGTATAGCCGCGACCTATGTCAGAAACGCGGACCTACGACAGGCACGTGTTTTTGGTCCGCGAGGTACGACAACATCGACCTAAGTCACACCCGTAGGTCCCAATCCCTGACGTAACTCGAGGGTTTGCTGTATATATATATATATATATATATATATATATATATATATATATATATATATACAGTATATATATATATCATATATATATATACATATATATA
>JBBPBX010014647.1:0-34020 GCA_038048925.1 Garcialebias charrua | reverse complement strand
CAAAATCAGAGGAGACCTCCGCCACTCTTGTGGTCTTATTTTTATTCCTGACCGTCTGTTCAGGTTCACACAGAGGTGCAGAAGGAACAACAGATCTCTCAATGCTTGAGTCAGATGTTCCACATCTCTCAATGCTTGAGTCAGATGTTCCACATCTCTCAATGCTTGAGTCATATGTTCCACATTGAATCTAGCACACTGGATTTTTAATGCCTTTTTCTGACATCGTTTTCTCAACTCTTCTGTTGGTAATCTATCTATTTCAGATATTGGGACCCTAGACTGTATTAAAGCTTTCCATAAAGCAGAACGAGTTGGTCCCTGTGCATTACTTCGACCGTCCCTTTCTGGCCCACGACCCACATGTTGAGAACCATACTCCTGTTTTTCTACTTTTCCTGTTCCCCAGTCTCCCAGTGTTCCTAACTCCATGATTCAGCTACGAATTTCAGACATAGCGACATCAGGAGCCCCCAACATTATAGTCAACATTGCGGAGTGATAGGGGATGTTCTTATCAATTGATCCCTCACAGCCTTTGGAATAGGTAGCAGCTGATACTGATCCATAGCAGCAACAGTTAAAGCACCCCTCATACACAATCGAACCAATCTTTGTACACACTCCCGAAGAGTGGCCCACTGTCCTGTTATCTCTGGCCAGTCAGTGAGAGCTGGATAAACCTGGTGAACAGCTTCAGCATGAACATCAAATAGAGATCTAGAATCATTCCCTAAATCTCTCACTTCTCGGCGGAAATCAGCATTCACTGTAGCTTCTGTGGACAACCCAGCAAAAGACATCCCATCCCTTGCATTTATTTCCACCTGTCCTGCTCCTTCCTCAATTAATCTTGACAACCACACATCTGTATGTTCTCCCGGCTGCTGAAGGAACCTCCTGGACAAGTAAGCTACTTCTTCCTGAGTGTAATCCTCAGTTATCATTCTCAGTTCAGGCTATCTTGTGGGACAGCATCCATAACTTGTACACCATTCTCATAAACAAGTTGACCATCTGCGTCTACTCTTACTTGCAAGACATCTGGTTTCACTATCTGTTCCTGCCTCCTCCGTTGCATGCACTGGTTTCACACTTTTACTGCGGGATGAGGAGTGTAATGAGGAATTAGTGGACTCTTCTTCTTCATCACTTACATTATCTTCCCACAAATTTCCATCCCAGCTAAAGGGATTCCCGTTCCCAACCCGGCTACAAAAGCCCGTACTCTTTTGGGTGATACAGACAGTTTCGTTTTCCTCTTTTTTTTCTCTTTTTAACATGGACACCTGAGCCACTGCTTCCTCAGCAATCCGGGTCATGTTTTCTAGCTGTGTAGTTAACAACTGCACATGCTGACGCTGTAACGAAGAGGCCAACTCAGCTTCTTCTAGTGCCTTTTGCTGTTTCAAAACTTCTGTTTGACTCTGTTGATTTATTTCATTCTCCCTTTTCCAGGCAGTGGCACAAACCCACAAACGTCGTTTCAGCCTTTCTACAGACATTTTCATTTTCACGTCTATTGTGTTGTGTTCAGAAAACACAGTGTTTAGTGTGTTTGTTGGGCCTGTAATGTTGTGCACTGTTTGTTACGACATGTTACTGTGCCTTTAAGAGATGCTTTACGGCATGGGGTAAATGTGAGGGTGAGGGGAATTTTGAGTTCAGTAAAAGTTTGGTGCAACGAAGCGACACGGTGTGGTTATTGAATTTCCGCGGACGCTACATTTTGGCAGACGAGGATGTCCGGACTCGCGTTACCACCACCGCCACTTTTCCTGCCTGTCCCTGGCGACCTGGCTGTCCCGTGGGACAGATGGCGGACGGCGTTTGAGGACTACTTGCTGGCTTTGGGACACACTGAACTGGCGGAAGCGAGGAAGTGTGCGCTCCTCCGTCATTGTCTGGGCCAGGAGGGTCAAAGAATTTTCGCCATGCTCACGTTAACGGACAATAAATACGCCACGGCTACAGCTGCACTGAGGACTCATTTCAGCTCCGGGCGGAGCCGGCGGATGCACCGCTTCGAGTTTCGTCAGAGGACGCAACGGCTGGGTGAGTCTGTAGCCAACTACGTCTCAGCATTACGAGAGCTGGCTAGACTCTGTGACTTTGGGGCGCTGGAAGATGGACTCATAGTTTTGATGTTTATTCATTCATTTTAAAAGAACAATACAAGACAGTTTCATCAGATACAAGAATACAAGTAGGATAAAATGAAGGGAGCAGAAAGAAGATGAAATCTTATTATATCTGCCCCTTATTTCACAGTTTGTTCAACCAATGATAACCTTCAAACTACATCACAGAATGAATAATTCTACTTAATTTTTCTAACTGTAATACACAAACTACATCACAAAATGAATAATTCTACTTAATTTTTCTAACTGTAATACACAAACTACATCACAAAATGAATAATTCTACTTAATTTTCCTAACTGTAATACACAAACTAGATCACAAAATGAATAATTCTACTTAATTTTCCTAACTGTAATACACAAACTACATCACAAAATGAATAATTCTACTTAATTTTTCTAACTGTAATACACAAACTACATCACAAAATGAATAATTCTACTTAATTTTTTCTAACTGTAATACACAAACTACGTCACAAAATGAATAACTCTACTTAATTTTTCTAACTGTAATACACAAACGCACTAAGCTACATCATAAGTACAACATAAGTGTAATACACAAACACACTAAGTTACATCATATATACTCTGATGCATGCTCAATAATCCAGGTAGAAAAATCTAAAAAAGCTAAGTCTGGTCCTCTGGACATTCAAAAAATAAAACAAAACAAAGCAAAAAAAATGTAGAAACGTTTCGTCTTTCGTCCGAAAGACTTCCTCAGTCTGAGTTGCTGTGTTCAGCTCAGTCTTATAAATAGCACCCTCCCACAGTGTTGGTCCGACTGAGCTGAACACAGCAACTCAGACTGAGGAAGTCTTTCGGACGAAAGACGAAACGTTTCTACATTTTTTTTTGCTTTGTTTTGTTTTATTTTTTGAATGTCCAGAGGACCAGACTTAGCTTTTTTAGATACATCATATATAGTTTTTGAGCAAGTCCTTTTTGACCTTTTTCTTAAATGTATACATTGATTTTGCATTTTTAACATCACTCTCCAGAGCATTCCACAATCGAACTCCCTGAATTGAGGTAGACCGTCCCTTTAAGCTGGTTCTGAATTGTGGTTTGATGAATATCTCTGTCCCTTTGAGATTGTAACAACTTTGTCTTTTTATAAAATTTCCCTTTGAGATTGTAACAACTTTGTCTTTTTATAAAATTTCTTTGGATATTTAAAGGTAATGTGTTATTATGAGCCCTATACATAACTGATAAAATACTATATTCTACCAATTCCTGGAATTTCAATAAGTTTAGCTGAAGAAACAAGGTGTTTGATGGGTGACTGAAATGTTTTCTGGTGATTACTCTTACAGCTCTCTTTTGTAAAATAAAAACAGGCTTTGTAATTGTTTTGCACGCTTTTCCCCAAACCTCAATACAATAGATTAAATGTGGAGCAATGATTGTGTTATACAACATATGCAGAGCTTTATCAATTAAAAAATCCCTGACTTTATACAGTACTGCAATTGATCTAGCTATTTTTGTTTTAATGGAATTTACATGATGTTTCCATGTCAGTTTGTCATCAATGATAACACCCAGAAACTTCACTTCACTCACTTTACAGATCACAACATCTTCAATTTCAAATGGATCGTCATCAACAATTCTCTTTTTGTTACTGAATATCATGTAATTAGTTTTATCTAAATTCAAAGATAATTTGTTTAATTTAAACCAAGTTTGTATTTTTATAAATTCTGTTTTCATCATATCCAAAATCTGTTTTATGTCTTTACCCGAACAGAAAAATGTGGTGTCATCGGCAAAAAGAACACATTTAAGAAGTCCTGACACATTTACCAAGTCATTCACATATAAAATAAATAACTTTGGTCCAAGCACAGAGCCCTGAGGAACTCCACAATTGATATCACGGAGGTCAGATCTAACATCATTTATTTGCACAAACTGTTTCCTATCTTTCAAATAGCTAGATACCCACTGTAATGCTGGTCCTCTAATACCATATTTATTTAGTTTTTCAAGGAGAATGGTGTGGTCAATGGTATCAAATGCTTTTTTTAGATCAACAAAAACACTAACACAGTACTGTTTATGATCGACAGCATTAGTTATTTGTTCCATAAAATCCATGAGAGCCATTGAAGTAGAGTTTTTTTCTCTAAACCCATACTGACTGCTACTTAAAATATTTTGTTTATCAATAAATTGATCCAATCTGGTCACAAATAGTTTTTCTAGAATTTTTGAGAACTGTGGTAATAAGGATATTGGCCTATAATTATTGAATACACATTTATCACCATTTTTAAAAAGAGGAATTACCTTTGCTACTTTCATGTTATCTGGAAATATTCCTGTTGAAAAAGATAAATTGCATATATATGTAAACGGTTCAATAACATAACTCATTATTTCTTTTACGAACATCATATCCATGTCCACCCAGTCTTTTGATCTCTTGTCTGAGAGATTTTTTACCATTTTCATAATTTCCTCTTTGTTAGTTCCATTAAGAAAAATACTGTTGGTGCAACTTTTAATTGAATGACACACCTTATTATCTACTTTTGGTATTTTAGCTGCAAGGCTTGATCCAATATTTACAAAATATTGATTAAATTCATTTACGATATCATTCTCATCATGTATTTCTTTGTCATCTTTCACAAAATATTTTGCAATGTTCGTTTTCGCTTTATGACTTTTTAGAACATCATTTATTACTCGCCATGTTGTTTTAGTGTCACCATTGCTCTTGTTTAATAAATCACTATAGTATTCTTTCTTGCATTTTCTTATAATCATTACCAATTTATTTTTATATTTTTTATATTTTTCTTCAGCTTGTTGTGTTCTCGTTTTTAAGAAACATGAATACAAGTAATTTTTTTTTTACAAGCATTTCTCAACCCTTTAGTCATCCAAGGTTGGTCAACAATATTTCTTTTTCTACGATTTCTTTGCACACAATTCTTTTCATACAGAGCTTCTAAAATGACAACAATGGACGCAGCTGGAGAGGACACTGGCGTGATGTCGCCGCTTCTCCACGCTAAATAGTTATTTTACTGTTGCTATTTTTTAGACATTTATCTGGACTTATTTTGTTCAGTGGGTTTTTTAATAAGGATTTTACGGACAGCTTAGTTAGCACTTCCTAACCGGAATTTGGGCTGTCAACCTCCTGTCAACTCCAGCACGAACTTGCTTCAAGAACTACGTAGCTGCAATTATTGTTCCACTCACCTGCTGCCTGTCAACCTCCTGTGTCATCTGGACTGTCCTGGATTCTCTTCTGTGCTCCCCTTCAAGATATGCTCATCCAAGTTGCCTCTCACTGCTTCTTGTTTATTTCTTTCGGAGCCGTGGGTCTGCTGCTAGTGGCTAGCTCCATGCTAGCTTCCCCCGGCTTGGCTGGCGCGATGTTGTCATACTCCGTTTCGCAGCTGCTTGGACTTAATAACTGCTCCATTCCTCCTTCTATTTCCACCATCAAACAACTGGGACTTTTGCGTAGACCTCACTACATCCACAGAAGCTCTCGAAAGAAAACCATCTATTTTAGGCACACGGGCTTTGACTCGATTGCTACTGTCTGGACTGTCGCACCTCGACGACGTCATCAGAACGCTGCGTCTGTAGTCCCTTGTAGTCCACAGCTCACAAAGTGGCAAGGAAAACGTGGAGTGGACTTCAGTCTGCTGAAACCGGTTCAAAAGGCTCCTACACCAACTGGCATTAAAATAGAACTTTTCAATGTACAATCACTATCCAATAAATCATGTCTAATTCATGATCACATTCTGGAGAAGGACTTGGACCTCATGTGCCTCACAGAAACTTGGCATCAACCAGACGTGTTCAGTTCTCTGAATGAAGCTTGTCCCTCCGGATACAGTTATCTGCAGAGAGCCCGCTGCACTGGCCGCGGTGGTGGTCTGGCTGTAATCTACCGCAGTAATTTAAAATTGTCACATCTGTCTTCTCATAATTTTTCTTCTTTTGAATGTTTGGCCTTCAACTTCAAAGCCCCACTCCTGATGAACGTTATATTGATTTATAGACCTCCCAAACCGCATGTTTCATTTAACTCAGAAATGCATGACCTCCTCACTTTTTTCTGCACCTCCCCTGTAAAAACTATTTTTCTTGGCGATCTAAATATCCACATGGACAATTCCTCTTCCCCTCTGGCTACAGATTTTAAGTCTCTTTTGGAATCTCTCAACCTCACCCAACATGTGGACGCCCCTACGCACAACAGGGGGCATACTCTGGATTTGGTGATTACAGACACTGTACTCAATAACTTGTCTGTATATGACCTGGGTGTCTCAGACCACAGGGTCATCTCCCTGGAAGTGCCTTCAACTTCGCCTGCTTCTAACCCAAAACGACCTATCCAGTTCCGTGACTATAAAAACATTTCCCCTGATGTTTTGTCTGCTGATCTTCACGCCCTGACCGCTGTCAATCACTCATCTGCAGATGACTCTGTGGATTACTACAACCAATCTCTCCAGGAGCTTCTGGACCTACATGCTCCCTTGAAGTCAAGACTGGTGTCTTTCTCCCGTTCAGCCCCTTGGTACACTGGTGAGCTGCGCAGGATGAAGGCAACTGGCCGTGCTATCGAGAGACGTCTAAAATCATCTGGTCTCTCGGTACATAAGCAAGCGTACAAAGAACATCAGAAAGCGTACGCCAATTCTCTTAAAGAAGCACGCTCCAAATATTATTCCAACATCATCAACACCTGCCCTGGAAACTCTAAACAGCTCTTCTCCACAATAACTCATCTGCTTAATCCCATTAAACAAACTCATGAGGACTCTGTTCAAAAATGCAACCTGTTCCTCTCATCATTTAAAAACAAAGTTGACACTATCAGATCTCAGCTCCACAACCTCCCTGATCTTAGTGTGCCATCTACCCGTCTGCTTTCTGGGACCCTGAGCAGCTTTGATGAAGTCGTTCAGAGTGAGGTGGAGACCATCCTCAAGAAAATGAAGCCTTCATCCTGCGCCCTGGATCCCTTCCCCTCGTCTCTCATAAAATCCAATCACTCTGCAATAAGCCCATTAATCACACAAATAATAAACAAGTCTCTACAATCTGGTCATGTTCCATTGCCTCTAAAAACTGCCATCATTAGGCCTCTTCTGAAAAAATCTAATTTGGATCCCGACAATTTTTCTAACTACCGCCCAATTTCCCACCTCCCATTTCTGTCCAAAGTGCTGGAGAAAACAGTTGCTGCTCAGCTGCAGGACCACCTACAGCAACACTCTCTGTATGAGAAGTTCCAGTCTGGATTCAGAGCAGCTCACAGTACTGAGACTGCACTGCTGAGAGTAACAAATGATGTCCTCATGGCTGCTGACACTGGTTCTCCCTCCATCCTTGTCCTCCTTGACCTCACTGCAGCCTTCGACACTGTGGACCATAGTATCCTCCTCCACCGTCTTCATGTGGAGGTCGGTCTCTGTGACACTGTCCTGGACTGGTTCAATTCTTTCCTCTCCAATAGGCTGGAATGTGTTAGCCTTGGCAATGCCACTTCCCAGACAGTCGGTGTCTCCTGTGGTGTCCCTCAGGGGTCAGTTCTGGGGCCCCTGCTGTTTTCCCTCTACATGCTGCCTTTAGGTCAAATTATTAATCAGTTCAACATTTCTTTTCACTGCTATGCCGACGACACACAGCTTTACATCAGGACTGGAACATCATCATCATCCCTATCTCCGTCTTCACTCACTGTTCTCTCTGCCTGCCTGGAGGAAATAAAGGCATGGATGAATCAGAACTTTCTTCAATTAAACTGCTCGAAGACTGAGGCCATATTGATTGGCACCCCTCACCAGATACAAACATCAACTTTAACAACAATCTCCTTCTCTGGTCAAGACATCCCCCTCTCCACCTCTGTTACAAATCTTGGAATAAAAATGGACTCTCATCTTACATTTGAAAATCACATTAAGCATCTGTTTAAAACCTGCTTCTTCCATCTTCGAAACATCTCCAGACTTCGCCCATCTCTGACTTTTCCTGATGCTGAGAAACTCGTCCATGCCTTTGTCTCCTCCAGGCTCGACTACTGCAACTCCCTGTTTATTGGTATCCCTGGCAAAAACCTTCAGAAACTTCAATACATTCAAAACAGTGCAGCAAGGATTCTGTTGAGAGTTCGTAAATTTGAACATATTACACCCATTCTCCATAACCTCCATTGGCTTCCTGTCACCTACAGAATTCAGTACAAAACTGCTCTCATTACCCATCAATGCTTGCACGGCACTTCACCTGACTATCTAAAGGACATTCTTGCACCATATTCATCCACCCGGTCTCTACGATCACAGAACAGTAATTTACTTCATATTCCTCGGACCAAATTGAGGACCATGGGAGACCGAGCATTCTGTGTGGCTGCCCCCCGCCTGTGGAACTCCCTCCCTGACGACCTGAGAGCTCCACAGTCACTGGTTGACTTTAAAAGCAGCATAAAGACTTTTCTTTTTAAGCAAGCCTATTCTGCCTCCACATGATTTTATCTTTGATCTTAGCTGATATCATTATTGATTTTACTTGATTTTATCACTTGTTTTATTTTATTTATTTTTTAAGCAAGCCTAATCTGCATCCACATGATTTTATCTTTGATCTTAGTCGATATTATTATTGATTTTATTTGATTTTATCACTTGTTTTATTTTGATCTTTGCTTTGTTACACTTTGTAGCACTTTGAGATTTTTATTAATGAAAAGTGCATTATAAATGGAATTCATTATTATTATTATTATTATTATTATTAAATATGAAAATACACTCTGGAAGCAAAGCAAACAGGGGGGTAACAATGAAAGGAAGCGGCCAGACCATTTGGAATTATTTAATGCGTATTCATGGACAAAATATATTAAAAAATAATAATTTTTAATTTTAATTTTAAACAATTTTAAGGCCTTCGCTGAAGGCTTTGCAGGCCTTGACGGATCACCACTGATATATATATATATATATATATACAGTATATACAGTATATACACAGGGAACCCTCGACTTACAGCACCCTCGACCTACGTCAACCTGGACTTACGAACGAGCCTCTTTGAAATAATGCCATCGAGATATGGCACAAAATACGGGACTTATGAACGAACCACGTTAAAAAGTATGTAATTGAGCTATGGCATACCAGATGCGAGACTTACGAATTAGCCCTGTTAAAAGTATGGAGTCAAGCTACGGCATAACTGCATCATTACGGCAAGGTGGGGGTTACCTTGGCTGTTGTGTGTTGGGCATGACAGTGCGCATGACAGTGAGGGAAAAATTACCACCAGCGAGAGTGGGGGTTGGGCTGCCGGCGGAAGTACATACAGCCACAGTGTACCTGGTGGTGGAGGGATACGTACAGGTAAAGCGGTACAATTTAAAGGGTTGCGCCATTTTGTCCCTCGTGGGTTAGTATCGGTGATTGAACGAGAGACATACGAACGAGAGACATACGAACGAACAACGAACGCGTTAGCATTAATTAGCTTAGCATTGTAGCGAGTGTTAACGTTAGCTTAATTTTTCGAAATGGGACCGAAGCCAAGTGGAAAGAGAAGTGGGAGTGGAAAGTCTGCGGATGCGGGCGAGGGTAAGAAACCGCTTAAGACAATTACGCTGGAGACGAAGGCGAAAATGCAGCTGTGGGCAACGCTAATCAAAAAATTAGTTCCACAATTTCTAAAACGCTTATTAATTTTTTTAGGTCCACAATTTCAAAAGCACAAATGTCTTATGAAAATTAGGGGAAGCTAATCTAATCCGCTATTTATATTCGACAAATGAAGTCGAAGACGCAAATTCAACAATGGCAGGACTCACAGCTGCATCGAATCACTCATCAACTGTCCACCTGGATACAGCTGCATCGAATCACTCATCAACTGTCCACCTGGATATAAGGCGCCCTTTCCTCAGCTCTTCCTGTTTGCCCGTTGCCAGTCTAGTCGCCTCCCTCCACCTCCCCGTCTCCTCCCGGGGTTTCTGGTTCCTCGGTTCTCCCCTGTTCTTCGTCCCGCCTCCGCCGCCTGGGGTTGTCCTGCTCGCCTTCGTCTTGGTCCTGCTGCTGTGTGCGTTCCTGCTTCCTGTTCCCTGCGACCCAGCCGGTCATGGCAGATGGCCGCTTGTCCTGAGCCTGGTTCTGCTGGAGGTTTCTTCCTCTCGAGGGAGTTTTTCCTTCCCACTGTCGCTTCGTGCTTGCTCAGGATGGAGGTTCTGCGCTGGTGTTCGTCTCAGGGTTGACCGGTGCCGTCGGCCGCTGGCTGGCCGGCATTCACGTACCGGTGGGATGGATTGGACGTCTGCGGTCCCGTCTCCACCACCGGGTTTGGGTCCCGGGGGGGTAGATATCCATAATCTATCTCCCTATGCCGGACATTCAAGCTCTCAGCAGTCCGGCATGCATGCCCTCCGCCGGGGCCCGAGCGCCAAAGAAACCTTAATCAATAAAACATTTTAATTGTATTCTCTCTCTCGTTTTGTGAGTCTCTTCAGGTTGAATTGGTAGCCGGCAGCGTTATGCAATATTTGCACTACACTGCCAACTGAAAAGTAACTAAAATGATCCTAAAAGTGTCACGAATGGGTTTTTGGATTCAAAGACAGCCAGACACAGGAGTGCAAAAAACAAGAACAGTTTTTTTTATTATATTTGCTGCTGGGTCCAAGGTGAGAGTCCAAACTTCTCAGTCTGTGTGTGGCAGGTGGAATCCAGAGGGAAAGTCAAAAGCAGTCAGGGTCGTTTCCATGGTCAGAAGTGCAGATAAATCCAAATGGGGCAAGGCAAGGCGAGGAGTCAAAAAACAGGCAGAGGTTCGTGGTCAAAGCAAGGATTCAAGGCATGAACAAGATTCTATGATTAAAGGCTTCACTATCAGGGACTGTGGAAGGTATAATAATTCAGCACTGGTGGAGAGTGAGAATGCAGCTTTTAAAGGGTGCAGAGCAGGTGAACTAGATGGCTGAACAGGTGAGTGGAATCATTGCTGATTGCTGGGAGGCGTGGCATGGAGTGCAGGCTTCGAGCTGGAGGATGGGTGATAGGCATTACAAAGCAGGGGAAGATAAACTATGACAAAAGGGGCTGAAAACAATAACAGGAGGGAGTGAGTATGAAGGCAGGGCCAATGGGAGGTTGGTCAGCGGGGCCGCTGATCATGACAAAAAGGATGAAATTACAAAAATCAAAGGATTTATTTAATACTTTACGTACATATATTCTATTCGGCCACGAAATTAACAAAAAAGAGAATGATCTTTTAATCCCTAAGACCACTTTTAAATCTCAAATACACGGGCGTGTCGCCACCGCATTTATACATAAAAGTTACCCAAATACTAGCCTGGTTGATACCAGACCCATGTCCTTCACTTCGCTTTGGACTAGGGTCTGGCATCTCTGCCATAGACAACGATTTCTCCTGGAGATTTTTGAATGGACCAATCAGAGAACAGGAGGCAGAGTTTTGTTAGTTTAGCCTGACGAGGTCCAGGCTATCAGATAAATTGCTCAGAAACCACTCGGTGGATATTTTTTCTGCCACCAGTGTGTAATTATATGTCTTTAATTTACTGACTGTTGGCCTAGATGAAACATTTGAGATAAAATTCGATTTTTTATCATTTATTTTCGTAGCGCACCCGAGGCTGTTTGGAAAATATCAAACCGAAACTATTTAATATCCAGCAGATTTGACCATTTCGTGAATTGATTTAGGAACTGTTAAGCTCAGGAACACTTCTGATATAACGTCAGCTATGAACTATATTTTTTCTCAGCAGAGAAATAATAGTTTTTTACCTTGTTTTGATGAAAATTCGTTCGTGGCGGCAGCCATTTTGAATGACGACGTCAGTCGACATCGTTCAAAACTCCGCCTTCTGCTCTCTGATTGCTCAGGAACACTTCTGATATAACGTCAGCTATGAAATCTATTTTTTCTCAGCAGAGAAATAATAGTTTTTTACCTTGTTTTATTGAAAATTCCTTCGTGGCGGCAGCCATTTTGAATGACGACGTCAGTCGACGTCGTTCAAAACTCCGCCTTCTGTTCTCTGATTGGTCCGGTCAAAACCTACCGGAGACATCCTTGTGGATGGGAGAAATGCCAGACCCAGCAGTGAAGGGAAATGAGAATTGAGCGGAGCTACGTAGGACTGGCGAGGGCCAGGCTACCCAAATACATAAAACTAACGACTCACCGTCGAGTGGTGGACACAAAACACACAATAAAATCCTCCGGCCGCGTTAATTTGGCTTGAAACAGCGGGGTTCTCTGCGGATTTATCCAAGTAACCCAGCACAACCAGCTAGCCACAGAGTTAGCGTCCAGTTCACCTCTGACCCGGAAGATGTCAAGATTCTATAGGCAGTCAACAGATTTAATGAAAAGTAACTAAAATGATCCTAAAAGGATGAAATTACAAAAATCAAAGGATTTATTTAATACTTTACGTACATATATTCTATTCGGCCACGAAATTAACAAAAAAGAGAATGATCTTTTAATCCCTAAGACCACTTTTAAATCTCAAATACACGGGCGTGTCGCCACCGCATTTATACATAAAAGTAACCAAAATACATAAAACTAACGACTCACCGTCGAGTGGTCGACACAAAACACACAATAAAATCCTCCGGCCGCGTTAATTTGGCTTGAAACAGCGGGGTTCTCTGCGGATTTATCCAAGTAACCCAGTACAACCAGCTAGCCATAAACGTTAGCACCGAGTTCACCTCTGACCCGGAAGATGTCAAGATGGAATAGTCCATTTTTAGTAGGGGGATACAGAAATCGACCGGTTTTTGTATTGCGTTTTTAATGATCGTTTTCATCGTAACTATAATTATTTTTATGTTAAATGTACATTAACAAGCAGCAGCAATGTTAGTGATGTAGGTGACTGGCCGGGGCGGGGCCGGCGGGGCCCATGCTGATTGGGAGCCCATTCATTTGCCTACATAGACATGGTAGATCCACGTCTGTTCTCCCCTCTGCTCCCCCCCTCCGACCCTCCTCTCTGCTCCCTCCCCAAGGGGGGGAAAGTAAACAAGCAGCTACGACAGCCAGCAAAATCCCCAATAATTTCCTTACTGATAGATAATTAGTTATTAGCGGTATTGCATTTTAAATAAAAATAGCACAAATCCGCTTATGAATTATAAAACTTAGTCACTCCGCTGTAACGCTGATAAAATCTTTAGGTACGCTATAAGCGGATTAACGCATTAGCGGTCCCTAGCGGTTTGTTGTCCACCTTTGCGAAAATGTTAAAAATGTCAGATCAGGGTATGACACAGAAGGCGATAGGAGACAAGCTAGGGTTAGCCAGGTCGACTGTGGGAACGATTACGAAGGACAGAGAGCGCATTTTAAAACACGTGCGTGATTCGGCTCCCATGAGATCAACTATAATAACGAAGCAGAGGACAGGTAGGATTGTGGAGATGGAATGGTTGCTGGTGCTATGGCTGGAGGACTGTACGCAAAGGCGTGTGCCTGTGAGCATGTCTGTGATATGTGAAAAGGTGAGGAGGATTTATCTTAAGGCCGAGATACACTGAAGCGTCCTCAGGTACGCCACTCTACGCGCGCATTTTGTGCGCATGTGTTTTGCTGCTATACTTCAGAAACTATCAGCTTATATGAGCAGCTGCAGCTGCGCACGGAGGGGACTCAACTGAGCTCGCTGATTGGTCACTTGCTGACACGCCTACTGAAATGATTGACAGCTTTTCAGTCAGCTCATGTAGCTCTCTGAAGACCGCGACGGTGTTCTGATACGGTGTTTCTACTATATATGTTATAAAAAGTTCTCTCAGAAATAAAAATAATAACAGGGAGTGCTTTTCCTGCAGCACACAGCCCACCAGGGATATTTAAAACATCGCGCACCCAGGTAGGACCTGAATTCATTCATTTCATTCATCGAGTGAACGGAGGAAGAAGTGATTACTTGACTTTAGGCAAAAAAACAAAAGAAAAGGCCCGATCAGCGATAAAGAAGGGGAATTTATTTCATTTGTGTAACATACAAAACAGTCCGGCGCCGGGGAAGTTTATGGTCAGACACCGCGTATCGCGCACGCGGACGTAAAAAAAAAGCTTTGCGCGTACATGCCCTGAGGGGCTACGCGGGGCTACGCTTTTGCCTTGACGTACGTACGCTGCGTATAGGCGTATCGTGAGGACGCTCGAGTGTATCTCGCCCTTTAGGCTGCAAGAAAAAGCGAGGAGTGGGGGAGGTGCAGGGGGAGGGGGTGCACAGAGCGATCCTGGAGAAGGGACGTCTGCACAGAGCGCAGGAGAAGGGACGTCAGGCAGCACGTCAGTGGGGGTGATGGGGGAGAGAGGGGCACTGGACCAGAGCAGTTCAACGCCTCCAAAGGTTGGTTTCAACGCTTTAAGGAGAGAAGCAACTTTCACAACCTGAAGATACAGGGTGAGCATTTAATTTCTCATTTTTTATTTTTTAATAGGTAGTCCCCGACTTACGATTTTTTTTTCATTTTTCCTTTTATTACAGTGTTACAACCGCTTAACCGTGTGATGTTTGTGTGCATTTAAACAGGTGAGGCCACCGGTGCTGACCACGAGGCAGCTGAGGCCTTCCCTGAAACACTGGCTGAGATCATCACGGACGGCGGGTAGACTGCCCAGCAAGGTGTTCAACGTCGATGAGACAGGGCTGTTCTGGAAGCGTTTGCCCGACAGGACCTACATTAGCAGGGACGAATGAACAACACCAGGTCACAAGGTCGGCAAGGAGCGTTTGACGTTGCTGTTGGGGGGAATGCTTCTGGGGATTGCAAATTCAAGCCGTTGTTGGTGTATCAATTTGAAAACCCCAGAGCCTTCAAAACAATTAATAAAAAACGCTTGCCAGTCTATTGGACCGCAAATAAAAAGGCTTGGGTAACACTGGCTGTGCTTTCAGATTGGTTCACCAACCACTTTGTGCCAGATGTCCGACGTTTTTGCAACTCCAAAAACATTCCTTTTAAAGTCCTGCTGGTGTTGGACAACGCTCCATGGCATCCTCCTGATCTCACCGACTTGGACAGCCATGTGAAGGTGGTGTACCTGCCGCCGAACACCACATCCCTGATCTAGCCAATGGACCAAGGGGTGATTAGTACGTTTAAGGCGTACTACCTCCAGAGGGTCATCCGTGACGCTTTGGAGGCAACCGAGAAGTCTGAAGATGTCACCCTCAAAGACTTCTGGAGACAGTACAACATCCACGATGCTGTGCAGAACATTGGTCACCCTTGGGAACGTGTGACTCCAAAGAACTTGTGCAACGTGTGGAAGAAGCTCTGTCCACAGCTGGTTTAGGAGGCACACGATTCCCGGGAAGTGGACAGTGTCATCGAGGACGTTGTGAGGATGGGTAGGTCACTGGAGCTTGAAATGGATGAGGATGATGTCCAACAGCTGCTGGTTGCAGCAGGACAGGACTTGTCCTCGGACAACTTGATGCAGCTGGACAAGCACATCCCGGATGAGGAAGAGGAGCAGGTCACCCCCATCCCTCCGGCCAAGACCTTCACCAGGCAGGAGATGGCAAAGGGCTTTAAAGAGCTACACAGCTTCCTGGCTAGGATGGAGGCACAGGACCCCGATGGGGAGAGGTTCTCCAGGGTCTCTCGGGCTGTCCTGAATGACGTTGCGTGTTACCAGCAGATCCTGGATGACAAAAAGCAGGAGCAGGTGCAGAGTAGCATGCTGCAATTTGTAAGAAAGGTCTCCGCACCGCCTCCAGGATCTGCTGGTGCACCAGCAGAAAGGCCATCCAGTCCTCCTGCAGCAAGCCAGGATGAGTCCATGGATAGCTCACCCTCTTCCCAGTAAAAGACGCCTCCCACCCGCTCCCTCCCTCCAGGTACAGTACTGTAATCAAATGTTATTTTTATTTTTTTATTTTCTGAGTTGTGTCATGTTACACACAGTAACTCCATCTGTTAATCAATTTGTATCTGCTTATGTTCACAGCCTGCTGCTCTTCCTCCTCCCCCTCCTCTCCACCAGCTTCACCATCCTATCACTGATCTGCCCACCTCCACACCTGCACAGCATCGTCGGAAAGGTACAACAAAGACATGTTAATGTTTTTTCCTTTATTTTTTGTTTTATGTTATAGCTACATCTACTGTAATCATCACCTCTCTCTCGACAGCCTCCAAAGCGTCACAGCCCCCTGGTCCATCCACACATCTGCACCACACCACACAGGTACTGTAAGGAGAAGTTGTTCTTGTCTGTGTTTTCATTTCTGCAGATGTTGACATCTGTGTGTGGGTTTCTACAGAACCACCTGCTGCTCTTGCCTCATGGACCATCCTCCAGCACCTCCTCCATCTCCACAACTCTTCACCACACCACACAGGTAAGGAGAAGTTGTTCTTGTCTGTGTTTTCATTTCGGCAGATGTTGACATCCATGTGTGGGTTTCTACAGAACCACCTGCTGCTCTTGCCTCATTGACCAGCCTCCAGCACCTCCTCCATCTCCACAACTCTTCACCACACCACACAGGTAAGGAGAAGTTGTTCTTGTCTGTGTTTTCATTTCTGCAGATGTTGATATCTGTGTGTGGGTTTCTACAGAACCACCTGCTGCTCTTGCCTCATGGACCAGCCTCTATTACCTTCATCATGGATGGACATGTGTCCAGTTCTGCCTCCTGCCTGCCTCTGTTGTCCTGCCTCATGCCTGCTGCTCTAGTTTGTCTCCTGACTCACGTGTTTGTGAACACCTGCAGTGAGTAGAACTTGTTCTCTGTCTGTTTTTCATGTTTTCTTTGCAGGTCATTGTCCAGCATTATTCATTCATTCATTCAACCTTTATTTAGTCAGGTAAATCTCATTGAGCCTCGAGGGCTCATTTACAAAAGCGACCTGCTACAAACTAAAGAATGATGAACAGCAATGGTAGAATTTCCTTAAACAACAAACAACAGAAAAACATAAGAGAGAAATACAAAGTGAAATGCAAAGTATCAAAAAACTAGCAAAACACCACAAGGTAGATGTACAAAATCAAAAACAAGAACATATCTGCAATGGTTTTTGTCAGGACTCCAAAAGATTCTTAAAACCATTTAGAGAGGTCAGGGCCGAGAGCTTCAGATCTTTTTGTAAGATATTCCAGGAAGCAGGAGCAGAGTAGGAGAAGGCCCTTTTTCCAAGTTCAGTCCTCACTGACGGAACACTGCAGGTGATCATGTCCTGAGAGCGCACGCTGTAGCTGCACTCACGCAGAGACATGTAGGAGGAGATGTATGAGGGCAGCAGACCAAGAAGTGATTTAAAGATGAAAATGTACCAGTGGAAGAGTCTGCGTGAGGATAATGATGTCCAGTTAACCAGTGAATACAGGGTGCAGTGGTGGGTACGATAATCACAGCCAGTTATGAATCTTAGTGCACCATGGTAGACAACATCCAACATCCGCAGGGTGCTTGTAGGAGCATTCATGTAGATAATGTCAACGTAGTCAATGGAGGGGAGGAAAGTCACAGATACAAGGCGTTTCCTAACATTCAGTATTAGACATGATCTGTTTCTGAAAAAGAAACCCAGTTTAACTTTCAGTTAACTTAAGACACTCGAACACAAACACTCGCAGATTATATAATGTAATAGAGTATTCGTATTTTAAAAATATTGAAACAGCTATTTTTTCTTTAGATGCTGAAAAAGCATTCGATAGAGTAAATTGGAATTTTTTATTTGCTACATTAAATAAATTTGGTTTTGGGAATTACTTCATTAACTGGTTAAAAATATTATATAGTTCACCAACAGCGTGCGTCAGGACAAATAATCAATTATCTTCAAGCTTCTGTTTACAGAGGGGCACCAGGCAAGGTTGCCCACTTTCACCAGCATTATTTGCTATTTTTATTGAACCTTTAGCAGCAGCAATAAGGCAAAGTGCTGATATTAAAGGAATAAAGGGTAGAAACATAGAACATAAAATTAGTCTTTATGCTGATGATGTTTTGCTTTTTCTTGAGAACTCAGGAAACTCAATATCTAATGTTATCAAGTTAATCAACTCATTTTCAAAAGTTTCTGATTATTCTATAAACTGGACAAAATCTACAGTGCTTCCGATAAATTGTGTGTTTAATAATTCTCTTAATGAAAGACTACAATCAGGTAATATTAAATATTTAGGTGTTAATATCTCTCCTAAATTGGAGGATTTAATAAAATTAAATCATATCCCACTATTAAAGAAAATTGAAGACGATCTTACTAGATGGAGATCTCTACCCATATCACTTATGGGAAGAGTTGCCTCAGTAAAAATGATGGTGCTGCCGAGAATAAATTATTTATTCTCAATGATTCCAAATAAACCTTCAAATGAATGGTTTAAGTCCCTGGACTCTTCGATATCTAAATTCCTTTGGAACAATAAAACTCCGCGTATTAGTTTAAAAACATTACAAAAATCTAAAGATACCGGAGGATTAGAACTTCCAAACTTTTATTACTACTATTTAGCAAACAGGTTACAATATATATCAAAGTGGTTAAAACCAAATGCACTAGATGAAACTTGGATAGATATAGAACAAACTTTATGTAATAATATTAGGATTTCAGATCTACCATTTATCAGTACAGATTTAAAAAGACATGTCTGCTTTAAGAGCATCAATATTAGCTCATCTCTGACAGCATGGTGGGAGTATCTGAAAATGACAAAGTCTTCACTACTCCCATGTAGACATACACCTCTCTGGAACAATCCTGACATTCAACAAGAAAATAATATGTTAAATTTCCCAGGTTGGAGAATGAAAGGTATTGAATGTCTAGAACACATATTTGAGGGTATAGACTTTATTCCATTTAATAAATTAATAATACAATATGACATTGATAATAAATATTTCCTACAATACCAACAAATTAAGTCAATTGTAAAAAAGAAATTTAAGCTTAATAAAACATTGTTGGAAACACCAACATGTGTGTTAGAGTTTATTAATTTTCAACCACCCAAATTATTATCTAAAATATACAAAAAATTGTCTAGGATCGATGACTCGATATCACTACCTGTTGAAAAATGGGAGTCAGATTTATCAATCAACTTTGAACAAAACATTTGGTCTCAAGTATGTTCAAATACTTTTAAATTGACTAGAATCTCCAATTTACAATTAATACAATATAAGGTTCTCTATAGAGTACATTATACAGGGCAGCGAATGTTTAAGATGGGCTTTATACCATCTAACAAGTGCTCACAGTGCATAAGTAATACACCTGATGATTATATTCACGCGCTCTGGTTCTGTCCACCCGTTCAGAGGTTCTGGGTACAGGTATGTGAAGACTTGTCTAAATGTTTGAAAATTAATATCCCACTCTCTCCATCTGTTTGCTTATTGGGTATCTTTGAAGATGTTATACTAGAAAAAAATACATCCTATATGCTTTTCACTGCCTTATGCATCGCAAAGAAAACCATACTCGTAAATTGGAAAAATAAAAATAATCTTAGCATTAATCTGTCACGATCCGTTTGGTGTGAACCCAAAAAGCAGGCAAGATGATCGAAGCAGGAGATGTTTGAAACCAAACTTATTTATTAACCAAACAACACAAAACAAAAGCCGGCGTGGCGGCAAAACCCTTAAACTAAGATTTAAGGCAGGCAAGCAAAAACAGAGGACCGTGATGTCTGTGACCAGAGCTGGAACCAAATATTCAACAACAATGACTGAGCAGGTTGGAAGGGGATCACAGGAGACTAAATGCAGGGCAGAACAGGTGTAAGGAATGAAAGTGATTGCTAAGGCTGAGGGGGTGTGGTGAACTGTTGATTGACAGGAGGGCAGGGCATGAGCAGAAGGAACAAGTAGAAATGAGCAGATGAGCTGAAGTGAAAAGAAAGGACAGAAACAAAGTAAAAACAAGACAAGAGGGCATGAGCAGAAGGATGAGTAGAAATGAGCAGATGAGCTGAAAAGCAAAACAGTAGGAAAAAACAATGACATGAGGAGCAGAAACAAATCACAAGGAACAGAACAGAAGTCAGAAGGGCAGAAGAACAAAGAGCATAATAGGAAGGGTCAGAAGACAGGAGCAGAGGAGGGTGACAGGCATTACTGGGATGAACTAAATAGGAAGGGTCAGAGGACTGGAGCAGAGGCAGGAGCAGAGGAGGGTGACAGGCAAAATAGGAAGGGTCAGAAGACAGGAGCAGGGAAGGGTCAGGCTAAGGGAGAGGGCGGACAGAAGGGGCAAAAACTATGACAGACAGAAGGGAGTCAGGGGCAGAGGAAGGGTCAGGCTAAGGGAGAGGGTCAGGCTAAAGGGAGCGGGTCAGGACAAATAGGAAGGGTCAGGAGCGGGTCAGGCTAAGGGATCAGCCAGCGGGGCCTAAAGGGTCAGCGGGGCCTAATGGGTCAGGGGCCTAAAGGGTCAGCGGGACCTAATGGGTCAGGGGCCAATGGGTCAGCGGGGCCGCTAAACGTGACAGGGGCCTAAAGGGTCAGCGGGGCCCAGCGGGGCCCAGCGGGGCCTAATGGGTCAGCGGGGCCGCTGAACGTGACATAGCCCCCCCGTTAAGGGCCGGCATCCTGACGGACCATCCAGAAAACAGGAACCCAAGCCAGAACAGGGCGGGCCAGAACAGGGCGGGGGCAAACACAAGGACAGAGGGCAAGAAACCTAAACAAAAAACTGACAGGACCAAACCTGGGAACAAGGAAAAACCAAAACACAGATACACATAAAAGGCCCTGGGCAACGTGTAAAACAAGGAACAGCCCGGGGGCTGTCCAGAGCGAGGCCAAAGGTCAGGCGGACGTCCTGGGGACCCTCCAGAGCGAAGCCAAAAGTCAGGCGGACGTCCCAGGGACCCCCCAGAGCGGGACCAGGGTTCGGGCGGACGTCCCGGGGACCTTCCAGAGCGAAGCCAAAGGTCAGGCGGACGTCCAGAGCCGGGCCAGAGTCCGAAGCAGGGCAGAACCGGGCCAGAGAGAGCGATGCTGACAGCCGCTGGACCAGAGAGGGCGTCGCTGGCAGCCGCCGGGTCAGATAGGGCGATGAAGGCAGCCGGTGGGTCAGAGAGGGCGATGAAAGCAGCCGGTGGGTCAGAGAGGGCGATGAAGGCAGCCGGTGGGTCAGACAGGGCGATGAAGGCAGCCGGTGGGTCAGACAGGGCGGTGCTAGCAGCCGGTGGGTCAGACAGGGCGGTGCTAGCAGCCGGTGGGTCAGACAGGGCGGCGCTAGCAGCCGGTGGGTCAGACAGGGCGGTGCTAGCAGCCGGTGGGTCAGACAGGGCGGCGCTAGCAGCCGGTGGGTCAGACAGGGCGGCGCTAGCAGCCGGTGGGTCAGACAGGGCGGCGCTAGCAGCCGGTGGGTCAGACAGGGCGGCGCTAGCAGCCGGTGGGTCAGACAGGGCGGCGCTAGCAGCCGGTGGGTCAGAGAGGGCGGCGCTAGCAGCCGGTGGGTCAGAGAGGGCGGCGCTGACAGCCGGTGGGTCAGAGAGGGCGGCGCTGACAGCCGGTGGGTCAGAGAGGGCGGTGCTGACAGCCGGTGGGTCAGAGAGGGCGGTGCTGACAGCCGGTGGGTCAGAGAGGGCGGTGCTGACAGCAGCTGAGCCAGAAGGGGCCGAGCTGGCAGCTGCTGAGCCAGAAGGGAGCTGGCAGCTGCTGAGCCAGAAGGGGTGGAGCTGGCAGCTGCTGAGCCAGAAGGGGGAGCTGGCAGCTGCTGGGCCAGAAGGGGCGGAGCTGGCAGCTGCTGGGCCAGAAGGGGCGGAGCTGGCAGCTGCTGGGCCAGAAGGGGCGGAGCTGGCAGCTGCTGGGCCAGAAGGGGCGGAGCTGGCAGCTGCTGGGCCAGAAGGGGCGGAGCTGGCAGCTGCTGGGCCAGAAGGGGCGGAGCTGGCAGCTGCTGGGCCAGAAGGGGCGGAGCTGGCAGCTGCTGGGCCAGAAGGGGCGGAGCTGGCAGCTGCTGGGCCAGAAGGGGCGGAGCTGGCAGCTGCTGGGCCAGAGAGGGAGGTGCTGGCAGCTGCTGGGCCAGATGGGAGTCCTGCCGCAGCCGATGCGTGGTTGGGTGCCAATGATGAGGCCTCAGTGACAGGATCAGAACCCATGGCACAGAGCTGTGGGCCCTCCTCTTCAGCAGCCGACGTGAAGAGCTGCGGGGCCTCCTCCTCAGCAGCCGACGTGAAGAGCTGTGGGGCCTCCTCCTCAGCAGCCGACGTGAAGAGCTGTGGGGCCTCCTCCTCAGCAGCCGACGTGAAGAGCTGTGGGGCCTCCTCCTCAGCAGCCGACGTGAAGAGCTGTGGGGCCTCCTCCTCAGCAGCCGACGTGAAGAGCTGTGGGGCCTCCTCCTCAGCAGCCGACGTGAAGAGCTGTGGGGCCTCCTCCTCAGCAGCCGACGTGAAGATCTTAGGCACAGCAGTGGACAATAAGGAGGCCAGTAGTCTCTCGATCTGTTCGAACTGTTGGATAACAGTGGCCTCTGCGGCGGCAGCAGGCATCATGGAGGTCTGTGGAGCCCCTGCGGCGGCAGCGGGCATCATGGAAGCTAGTGACAACTGAGCTTAAATGGGTATACAGTAGCCCTTCGATACTGTGCGGTTCGACTTTCGCAGACTCACTCTTTCACAGGTTTTCAACTTTTAAGATTTTACACATTGTTTCCCGGTGGCCTGGCCCGCTCTGTGATGGCCGAGGGGGGCCCTCTCCTTTCCAGTGGTGGAGAAAGCACTCAAACACTGTACTTGAGTAAAAGTACAAATAAACAGAGAAAAATGTACTCTAGTAAAAGTAGAAGTACCACATTAACGTTTTTGCATAAGTAAAAGTAAATAAGTACTTGCTTTTAAAAATACTTGAAGTATTAAAAGTAAAAGTACTTGCTGAATGTATTACGTAATGCAATGGTTTACAATATCCATACCTGCAAACTAGTCACCTTTCGGCGAAAATCGCCCGTTTTCAAAGCAAAATATATCATTTACCTGATTCGTGTAGATCCGATGAGTTTTTGTTTTCGGGGGAGGGGGTGGGGGTCAGACCCGTAGCCGTTAAAATGCATCATTTCCCACTGACTGGATTTCAAGACACAGCAAGGCATCTTCTTGACAATAAAACATCTTTGTTGGAGCGCGAGATTTAGCCAATCACTGTCTCAAGACAGACGATGGTGGGCGGGACGACAGCGAAATCTGGAAGTGAAAAAAAAAACTCAGCCGCAGCGCGAGTCGAACAGGGTGAGTGGGGAGGCGGAAACGGATTAGAGGCGATGTTCGACCAAGTCCTTTAAAGTGTGGGAGCTCCACGCTTTATAAAAATTAAATAAAAACTGTGCGACATGCAGCTTTTAAAAGTGACGACACGACACGGGAGAACCACAGAGTAACGTAAACATGACCGAGTCGTAAAATTCGTAGTCGTAAAAAAACCAGCAGCAGTAAAAAAGTTCGTTAAAGAACTATACTTTAAAAAAAATAAAAAATTAATTGACAATAAAAATGTTAACAAAACAGTAGACACAATATCAATATTATAGAACAAAATGAACAAATACAAATGTTAACAAAACAATAGAAACAAAAGAACTATACAGTACTTTGTTCCGTTTCAAAGTGAGAAAACATAACGTCATTATTGTGTCTCTGCTCTGTGTTGAACGCCTCTTTTTATTTTTTGACTTGCCATCTTTTTTGTGTATGTCCTTATTATACAGTATTGGTATGTTAATGTATTTTTTCCTAAAGTCAAAAGTCGTTAAAGAGCAAAATTTTCCTTGTGTTGTAGATGAGAAAGAACCTAACACACATTGTCTAGAAAGTAAAATAGTTAAAATCAGTGATGCTGATATGAGTCTATCACTAAATCAGAAAAGTGTAAAAAGCCCCTCCTAAATTCACTGTTGGTGGTTATTAAAATGTCACCTGTTCATTGGGTAAAGTTAATATTCTTATACATGCAGTTGAGTGTCACCATTGTTTAGTAAAATGGCATGTTGTGTTACAAATAAAACTAAATAAAAATTAACAAATTAAAAGTCAATTGCACCCTAAAGTCACTGTGATAAATTGTCACATTAATTTCATTATCTTAGCCACAGGAGTGAGTTTAAAAACAGGATGATGTCTATATGAACTAGTTGAATGAGGTGTCTCTAAAATATCCTGATGCATGATCAATAATAATTTAAACAATTTTTTAATCTGTCCACAGGACCTGACTTTATTTTGTTAGATGTCTCTAAAATAGTTAGTGAATCAAGTGTTTACATGTAGGTAAACATAGATGTTTAACAACTTGTTAAAATACACCAGAATGCAGGAAATGGCATCTACTTTATTCAAAAATTTCTGGCAAAACATTTAAGAAATGAGTTTTTACTGTTAGTAAGTAATTAAGTTTTATTTATATAGCACATTTCACAGACATGAGAGTCACAAAGTGCTTTACCAAAAGGAAAAATAAAATCATAAAATCGCAGAAGTACTATACAAAAAGGTAAAAACATAACGAACTCTAAAATCAATGTCCAAAATTAACCAAAAGCCTGTCTGAAGAGATAAGTCTTAAAGCTGGGGTATGTAAGATTGTAATGTAGTCTAACTTTTCAAACAATATATTTTTAACATATTTCTTCACTCTGTCACTATCTACTGACAAACTGATGATAGACCAAGTAATCTCTGAAAAAAACTATAGTCCCCTTGCTTCTCTATCAGCATTTATAAAAACACTGAAAACACAGAGTGACCAGGACAATGACAGCCAATCAAAACAGAGTTGTTTGTCACGCCCCAACCCACGCCCCCACCTGTCACTCACAGCCTCAGCGCCGCGGCTCGTTCTCATTCAAAGGATTGCAAAGCGATGCAGGACTGTTTTTTATGTGACATAAATGTATTAAATATCCCTTCTTCATCCCAGAGCTGGACTTTTATTTAGTTTTTTTGCAAAAAGTCAAGTGATCGCTTCATCCTCCACTCACAGGAATGAGGAAATGGATTTGTCACGACTCACGAGCGAATTAAATCATGTCCAAACTAGGGATTGGGCAGATCCGATCCAGTATCGGTATCGGTATCCGATACCAGCATTATTTAAGTATCGGGTATCGGATCAAACCTGCCAATACTTTTCCTATCCAGCTTCAAAGAGCATCATGTGGATGTCAAGGGGAGTGCTGTGTTGTCTTTCCCATCATGCTTAGCGCTTTTTTAGTTTTTTCAGCTGCACCATGAGTAAGGAGGACATGTGTGTGGTATAATTGCCTCCTGTCCTGTGTGCTGTTAAAGTCAGTGGGTTCCCTGTTGTAAGGCTTAAAAGTGTCTTCATTAGGTTTATCTCACACAATGTTAAAATGAATAGTTTGGGTGCAAAAGTTTCATTATACAGAGTCACATACCTGAACAGTATCGGATCGGAAAAGTATCGGTATCGGTCGATACTGAGTTAATAAGTATCGGTATCGGATCGGAAGTGAGAAATGTGGATCGGTGCATCCCTAGTCCAAACGTTGCTTCGTGAACCTCTGCTGGATTTTGTGATGTTGGACAAGTGCTCTATGGTTTTATTATATTTTTAAAAGGTTTTATTATCATATAATCACAGAACTTTGCAGCGCAGAAAGTACATGTAGAGGAGGCGGAGCATTCCATTCCAGACATTCCAAACCTGCGCTGACAGAAAGAGGAAATCACGAGCGAATTAAATCATGTCCAAACGTTGCTTCGTGAACCTCTGCTGATTTCTGCTGGATTTTGTGATGTTGGACAAGTGCTCTATGGTTTTATTATATTTTTAAAAGGTTTTTATAACATATAATCACAGAATATTGAAGCGCTCCTCCGAGCACACACACAGCAGGGGGCGGAGCTGCAGAACCCAAGTTCACCAGAGAACGGACAGTCTCCCTCCCTCTGAGTCATATACTGTATGGCTCTGAGGGAGGGAGCATTCATTCATTCAACCTTTATTTATACAGGCTAGCCTCGTTGAGTCACGGGGACTCATTTACAAGAGGGACCTGTCTCACTCACACCAAACAACCATCCACTCTCACACTCACACCTAGGGTCAATTTAGAGTCACCAATCAGCCTAACAAGCATGTTTTTTTGGTCTGTGGGAGGAAACCGGAGTACCCGGAGGAAACCCACGCATGCACGGGGAGAACATGCAAACTCCACCCAGAAAGGCCCCGGACCGGGATTTGAACCGGCAACCTTCTCGCTGAGAGGCAGCAGCTCTACCAGTTGTGCCACCGTGCTGCCCAATGAATGATTTCACTTGCTGGAAATTTTTCTAAGTGCCAGGGCTTTCCAGAAATCGCAGATCCCAGCTTTAAGACTGTTTTTAAATGCATCTGTTGACTCGGAGCAGCGCATTGTTAGCTAAATGTTCTGCTGTATTTGGCTTGCTGCTGTTGTTGGTTGTTAATTTTTTGGTTGACACAATCTTTCCTATTTATGCCCTATGTCCTCATTAAATTAGGTTAGTAAATGACTTTTACCTGAAGCATGTTAAAAAATTACAAAATCTTTCGGGGGGGAGGGGGTGTTGGCGCAACGTTTGTCACCTTTTTCATCCCTTCTGAGTTTGCAGNACAATTTGGCACACGGACTTGACATACCACAGCCTGACATATGCTTGCCCCCACCAGAGGAACCAGAACCTGCACCCCTCAATGTACATCCCACCCAGGTAGCTATTAGGGCCCGGCAAAATGTGATAGCAAATATATAAAACAGGCAAGTACACATTATCACTTAATCAGTGCATTTAATGTTCTGTTAATGTCTGCGAGGACTCCGATCAGTTGGTCCAGGCGGTCATTGATGCCATTAATGCCGGAAACTATTTCCTGCTGTGTCTGCAGGACAGCTGTCGTCAGAACACGGCCAGTAGGACGGACATCAGCTGCTGGCAGGTGGGGTGTGCTGGATGTGCCCGTGGTGCCAGACGTTCCAGGGACACTGGAGGAGCATCCAAAGTCTGAGGCAGCAGACTGCGTGTCTTCTGTTTCATTCTCTGATGGCAAATGTGTACATGTAAATTCATTCAGGACAGCCCTAGAGACCCTGGAGAGCCTCTCCCCATCGGGGTCCTGCGCCTCCATCCTCGCCAGGAAGCTGTGGAGCTCTTTAAAGCCCTTCACCATCTCCTGCCTGGTGAAGGTCTTGGGTGGAGGGATAGGGGTGGCCTGCTCCTCTTCCTCAGCCGGGACGTGCCTGTCCAACTGCATCAGGTCGTCCGGGGACAGCTCCTCTCCTGATGAACCAAGCAGGTGTTGGACATCGCCCTGGTCCATTTCAAGATCCAGTGACTTGCCCATCTTCACAACGTCCTCGATTACACGGTCCAGTGACTTGCCCATCTTCACAACGTCCTCGATTACACGGTCCACCTCCTGGGAATCGTGTACCTCCTGAACCAGCTCTGGACAGAGCTTCTTCCACACTCCGCACAGGTTCTTTGCAGTAACACGATCCCATGAGTTGCCAATGTGCAGCACAGCATCGTGGACGTTGTACTGTCTCCAGAACTCTTTGAGGGTGAGGGTCTCAGAGTTCTCTGTTGCCTCCAAAGTGGCACGGATGACCCTCTGAAGGTAGTACGCCTTAAACGTACTAATCACCCCCGGTCCATCAGGGACGTGGTGTTCGGCGGCAGGTACACCACCTTCACATTAGGGTGCAACTCCGTGAGATCAGGGGGGTGTCCTGGAGCGTTGTCCAACACCAGCAGGACTTTAAAGGCAATCTTTTTGGTATTGCAAAAACGTCGGACATCTGGCACAAAGTTGTTGGTGAACCAATTTGTAAACACAGCCAGCGTCACCCAGGCCTTTTTATTTGAGGTCCAATAGACTGGCAGCTGTTTTTTATTAATATTTTTGAAGGCTCTGGGTTTTCAAATTAGTACACCAACAACGGCTTGAGTTTGCAATCACCCGAAGCATTGTCCCCCACCAGCAAAGTCAAACGCTCCTTGCTGACCTTGTGACCCGGTTCGGTGCGTTCGGCCCTGCTGATGTAGGTCTTGTCTGGCAAACGCTTCCAGAACAGCCCTGTCTCATCGACGTTGAACACTTGCTGGGCAGTGTACCCACCGTCCCTGATGATCGCAGCCAGTGTTTCAAGGAAGGCCTCAGCTGCCTCGTGGTCAGCACCGGCGGCCTCACCTGTTTAAGTGCACACAAACATGACACGGTTAAGCTGTTGTAACACTGTAATAAAAGAAAGAAAAAAAATCGTAAGTTGTGGACTACCTACAGTATTAAAAAAAAATTTCCCCTTCTTCATCCCTGATCTGGACTTTTCTTTTGTTTTTTTTGCCAAAAGTCAAGTGATCGCTTCTTCCTCCGCTGACACCATGGCTGAAATGATGAGGAAATGAATGAATTTGTCACGAGCGAATTAAACTCTGGTTCAACGTGGCTGCGCGAGGCTCTGCAGATTTTCTGGTGTTCTGGCACTCCATGTTTTTATTTTATTTTTTAGAACGTTTTATTAACATATAAACACAGAACATCGCAGCGGCTGCACACATGCGCGTTCACGAAACAGGACATGCAGTGGAGGCGGAGCTATGGAGGCTGAGCTGCAGTTCAGCCGAGAGCAAGGGGGAGGGGCCAGAAACGTGTCTCTGTTCAAAAATGTTCTAAGTTCCAGCGTGTTCCAAAAACTACATATAGCACCTTTAAGTAGATAGCTCTTTGAACAACTTCAGTTTGAAGACAGAGTTTACATTTCAACATTTCACAGAACTGACTAGATAAGTTAGTTGTAATGCAGCAAGGACCAAGTGGACTGCTTCCATCATTAAACAACTCCAGTCCCAAAGATGTTACTGTGGTTCATGAGTCAGATTTCATAAACCTTCACACTGACATCACTACACACATGTATTTATAGAGAATTCACTGATTATTTGAAGTTCAAATAACAGCAGCTGCAATGAGAAGTATCATCCAGGTGTCACGTCTAGCAGACAACATTAACATTTACGTAAAATAATTGTTGAATTTTGGATTACAGTCATGTACTTCGGAAGTGGGTCTGCTCAAACGGCCATTTGAGCTTGTTGACATATTTTGAATGACCCACTTCCAAAATAGATACAACTTTCTTTAAACAACTCCTGCTATTTACGCTTGTATATACCGGTAATCATAAAATTCTTTGTAAATAGCCACATAATTAAAAATTGACAGCAGTAATAAAGTTTACAAAATTGTTTGTATAGACCAAAAGAAAACTTTTGAGATAAGGTGGTTTAAGGAGGTCAAGTTGGCAGTGATCTACCATGATCTTAGCGGTATTTACCGTATTTTTCGGAGTATAGGTCGCACCGGAGTATAGGTCGCACCTACGTCAAAATGTGGACCGTGTTTAGCTTTGCTGCAAATGTCTCTTCCACAGGAGCGCACAGCAAGGCTTTTTAAGAAGATTAACACTTAAAAACAATTAATTGTTTGATTAAAAAAAATTATAGCAAATATGTGTCTGAGCTGAACTTTTCTTTAATAAATAATAATTTTAGCAGGATAAACACCTAAAAAATATATTTGTTAGCTGACATTATTGTAAGAGTGCATCTCAGTTTAATTTTTGTTGATAAATGATTACAAATCAGCTAATTTTAACCAGCCAATAAAAAAATAATGATTACAAATCAGCTAATTTTATAAAAAGCCATATATATATATATATATATATACCTGAGTATAGGTCGCAGGCCATGAAAACATGATAAAAGGTGTGACCTATACTCCAAAAAATACGGTACTCATCTTTTAGCTTGTCCGCTCAGACATTTTTATTTCTTCAAACTGAGCCTGTTTAAACACACATCATGTTTTAATGTGTAAGATATTACTTATTTGTAAGTCTTACCCAGAAACCCACTCAGTGCTGCCAACCTACCGTATTTAAGTATTTTCCTTGTGTTAGTTTAAAAGCAGAGGTGCACAGATATAAATAAGAACCTTTGTTTTCTCTCTTCAGGTGGTGTACAGTTGATTTGTAATAACATGGTAACGAGCACCAGAGCCATTGTGAACACAGCACGCAGTATGGTGTCCACCATCATGAAGTTCTTGGATTCAGGTCCTGGAAAGACTGCGGATGGGAACCTTAAAGCCAGAGTGATGACCTCAGAGCCAGACAATGCAGAGGGACTGCACAACTTTGCTCCTTTAGGTTCTTACATTTCTTGATGTTTTATGAAGTATTATTTGTTTTTGTTATTGTGTGAAGGAAGAATGGAGTCTGAGACTGACACATGATCATGATTTAGTGTACAACAACATTTATGTGTACAGTAAGACCCACAAGTGTACCACAAGTTTTACAAATGCACACAACGAGACACAAATGCATACACAGTTCATCAAATCTACACATTTCAAAATGCACAAGTAGGAATATTCTGCCATACAAATGTTAAAATACATTTGTAAAATCTGCTGCGGATAAATCAGTCAAGACGAACACACGGATCAGCTTGTCTATGAACGTGACTTTTTTTTTAAATCCAAAAAATGTGTTCTCTGTTTACTGGTCGGTCTATGCTCCTGCCTTCACCCTATGGTCACAAACTGGGGTCTGAAATCAACAAATTGTGGATACAGGCAGTTGAAATGAGTTTTCCCTGCAGGGTAGCTGCACTCTCCCTTAGAGATAAGTTGAGTTTCAGTTATCTGAGAGAGACTTGGAGTAGAGCTGCTGCTCCTCTACGTTGAGAGGAGCCAGTTGAGGTGATTAGAGTTTCTGGTAAGGATGCTCCCTGGGGGCCTCCCTATGGAGGTTTTATTGGCATGTCCAACTGGGAGAAGTCCAGGAAGACCCAGGACATGCTGGAGAGACGGATGTCTCTCGGCTAGCCTGGGAACACTTTGGAGTCCTCCAAGAAGAGGTGGCTGTGGAAAGAGATGTCTGGGCCTTCCTACTAGGTCTGAGCACATTACACCAGTTCTCTCCTCCCTTCACTGGGGGACTTGTATGGTGTATTGGTAATGGCAGTCGTCCCCCAATCGGAAGGTTGGAGGTTCTAATCCCGAGTTCCCACACCATGTGTCGTTATGTCCCTGGGCAAGACACTTAACCCCAAGTTGCTCCCAGTAGGACTGGCTGGCGCCTTGCATGGCAGACTACTGCTACCGGTGTATGAATGTGTGTATGAATGGGTGGATGGCTGGTGCTGTAAAGCGCTTTGGGGCCCCTCATAGGGGACTGGAAGGTGCTATACTGTATAAGTAAGCTCCATTTGCCTTTTTGCCATTTCATTCATTCAACCTTTATTTATACAGGCTAGCCTCGTTGAGTCACGGGGACTCATTTACAAGAGGGACCTGTCTCACTCACACCAAACAACCATCCATTCTCTCACTCACACCTAGGGTCAATTTAGAGTCACCAATCAGCCTAACATGCATGTTTTTTGGTCTGTGGGAGGAAACCGGAGTACCCGGAGGAAACCCACGCATGCATGGGGAGAACATGCAAACTCCATCCAGAAAGGCCCCCGGACTGGGATTTGAACCGGCAACCTTCTCGCTGAGAGGCAGCAGCTCTACCAGTTGTGCCTCCGTGCTGCCACTGGCTTTCACTGGCTCCCCGTGCGAACTAGAGTTGACTTTAAAATTCTGTTGTTGACCTATAAATGCCTAAATGGCCCTGCTCCCTTCTACCTCTCCGAACTGCTGGAACCATATGTTCCCTCGCGGGCCCTGAGATCATCCGATCAGATGATTTTGGCGGTTCCAAAAACACGACGAAAGTTCCGAGGAGATCAAGCGTTTTCAGTCATCTGCCCCAAACTTTGGAACAACCTGCCCCCAACATTAGGCAGGCCACCTCCCTTCACATGTTCAAATCCCTGCTAAAAACCCATCTTTTCTCTCTGGCGTTTCATACTGTGTGAGCTGACTTAGTGTATATATCCTGTGTTTTCATTTTAATGCTGTTCTTATACATTTTTATTATATTTTTACTGCTGTTAATGTCATAGTTTTACCATTACTGTAGTGTGTGTTACGGTTTCTGTCATTTTAAAAATCTCTTTGATGTTGTTTGTGAAGCACCTTGATAACAGCTTATCTGTTTTAACTGTGCTCTATAAATAAAGATGACTTGACTACTAAAGCCGCTGCCCCAGCGACCCAACTTCAGAACGAACAGGAAATAACGGTTGGATGGGTGGATATTTGTAGAGACCCTTATCTTGTTTCCATTGTGTTGTTTCTTCAGGTACAATCACATCCAGCAGCCCCACAGCACAGCCAGCAGAGGTTCTCCTTCAGGCCACCCCACCCCATCGTCGTGCGCGCTCAGCAGCCTGGTCCTACATCTTCCTGCCTGAGGAGGCATGGTGTGATCTTACCATCCACCTTCCAGCTGCTGTGCTGCTGAAAGAAGTCCACATTCAGCCACACCTGGCTTCTCTGGCCAGTAAGTAACAGTTTAGTAATCAAAGTGTCGCATTTGGTGTGTGTATATATATATACTATGTATATATATATATATATATATATATATGTATATATATATATATATGTATATATATATATATGTATATATATGTATATATATAAGAGATAAAAGAGATAAGAGATTTATTTATTAACATTGCACCAGTTAATTAATACAACGTGATTATGTATACACAGTCGTCCGGAAGAGGGGGAGTGTGCAAAGCTGCAGCATTTCCAAACACATGACATGTTCTTCTGCGCGGCCGCACTCATCCGTCTCCGGATGAAGGTCAAACAGATATGGAAAAAGGAAAAACACAATAGGTATCATTTGTGATATTCAAAAAAAGAATCTATCAAAGATTGCCTTAAGACACTCTATGATAAAGTCCCAAAAACTCTATCAGCAATAAGCACAACCAGACAAGACATTGTTGCAGATTTGACGACATGCAAGGAGATCAAAAGAGTCTGTGAGCAGCACTCAGATAACACAGTTCAGCAGTTGTTAAGCTTGGCGCCTCCGAGCACACTCCCAGAGACCTCTGGGGAGGGAGGGGGGGGGGGGTCAGCAATGTCTCTCAGCTTCACTCCAGGAGAATAGTTTCCAGCAAACAGCCTTCTTCTTTTCCAAGGTCGTGCAGAAACTAGATTAGATAGTTATTGTTTATCTTCAATCCAGGCCACAGTGTTCTTTTTGACTGCAGCCTTCCAAAGTCCAGGTGCTGTTCAGGTCCAAAGTCGCCGAATCATATGAGTTTCCGAAGCTACGAACCCCCATCCGTGCCCTGATTAATGCCGGGCGGCTGTAAACGAGTTCCAAAGCGCACCGCAGGTCCGCGGTGGTCTACCGCCGCTCCTATTGTGCGGTTCAGCTCGTACAACAGCTGGGTTGAGGAGCTCACAGCCCGGATCAGAGATTCTTGCTGATCAGGAAGTTTGGCCAGCGCGCCGATAGCCGCCGCAGTCTTCCTGACCTTCCAGTAACAGACAGCTCCGCTCACGCCAAAAAACAGAGCAGCTGCCACCAATATCCCAATAATCCACAAATCTTCCACGTCTTCGACAGACAGGACGGTCAAACACATGGGTTGCCACTGTCCCCAGGAGTCCATCATGTATCCGACAGCGTGCGTGTCAGAGGGGCAAACCGCTTCTCCTGGCCCGGTTCGCTTCGTGGAAAATTTTTTATCTATAGATGAAACAGCCCAATTTATTAAATCCATCGCAAATTGGTTCGAGTGAGCGCTGAAGAGTCACGGACGAGACAAAAAGCAAGCAGGGAGAGGAAAACTTAGGGAGGGTAGGAGCAAAAAGATATGCGACTTGCTCTGCCGAGAAGCGGAAGTA
>JBBPBX010014646.1:33395-50597 GCA_038048925.1 Garcialebias charrua | reverse complement strand
AAGAAAATTATTTACAAAACCACATTATAAAACAAAACAATACATGAAATGAAAGCAGGCAGAAGAAGAAAAAAATCTCATTATTTCTGCCCCTTCTTCAAACAAAATTAACAATCAATTCAAATAGCAATCACATATATAAAAAAATATAAGATATTAAATGATTTCTCACACAAAACCAAAGCAAAAGCTCTCTTCTGTAAAATAAAAATAGGCTTTAGTTACAGTTTTGCACGCTGTACCCGTATAACCGTATTATTTAAAAAAAAAACTCAACCATGATTCGAACTCACGTCCTTTGGAGTTGTAGCGCAACATTTTAACCACTCGACCACCAGGACTCGTTGTCTAACAGCGGAGTTTGCTTTCTTTTAAAGGGTGCATGCAGGCGCGCACATGCTTTGGTGTGTGGTGTGTGTGTGTTGGGTAGTGTGCTGAGGCGCACGGTACAGACAAGTTTCTCTTCAAATGTCTGTCAAAGCAAAAACAAAAAACGCCCACAAACTTTGAACCAATCACACGCTGCGAGCCGCATCGTCGGCTTCTCGGAGTTCTGCTTGGGGGCTATGTACACGAAGCGCTTGCACCGGGGGATCACAGCGGGTGTGCGGCCAAAAGTTGCGCAATGTTTGCTCACTCAACGGGGGGTAAAAGACATCCGCCGGGCCGACGGCCCAAGTATAACAAGGCCTTAACATTGGCCCTCATTCACGAACCGTTCGTACGCACAGATTTGTTCTTAAACTGTGCGTACGAGTGATTTAGGATCATTTGTGGCATTCAACAATGTTTTCGTATCCTAGGATTTTTTTCAGATACGAACAAAATTTACGAGTGGTCCGGACCTGTCGTATATTTTAGGAGCAGTCGGTCCGCTGTTATCCAGATGGATTTCCCTAACTAATAACTTCATATTTCGTTATTTAGAAAATATTTTGGGTTTAAAAAAATCACGCACCATAATTATTCTTGACAATAGGTTATTCTGTTTGAATTAGAATTATAATTTTAAGTTTAATTTGTCTGGTGTGTCGCGCAGGCTTCAGTGAGTCGTGCGCTCCCCTTGGTCATCAAAGCCGCTCCTCATATGATATTGATATATATATCACCATCATATACCTCATATGATATATTGATGCATACAGCAGGTGTTTTCTCTGCAGACTCTGCAACATCGATGACGTGCTCTTGTGGATACTCCAGTTCTGCTTTGCAGTGGATGCATTGCGCTGTTTTGTCTTTTCTGTTCAATCTAAAATGTTCCCAAACTTTTGACAGTTTCTTGTTGTTTTCGGCGCTCTTCTTCTAAACGTTCTCCGTTTCCCTCCATAGCTACAAACTTGACACACAGCGGTACCTCTAGCATTGTACAACACAAAAACCTTCTGGATAGATAGTTTAACAAAGCTTCAAGGCAGATGCATTTGCCTCAAGGATTTTTTGTAATCGAGGTACTTGAGTTGTTCGAGGAATCATTTCGGCCTTAATTAGTCGACGGACGCGTGCAGCTGATGATTCAAATTGGGTCGTTAGCTGCGTGCGTCTGTTAACGCAGCAGCTGAGTCCAGTTAAGCTTCAGGTGGGTTGCTGGCAGTGAGTCATCAGGACTTTTTCTAACCTCTTTCAACCGGATGGTCAGTGCACTGCTGGTGATCCAAACTGGATCATCGGCCGCGCGCGTCCGCTAACACAATCAAAAGCCTGACATCGACCCGGCCCGCCCATCCTGCACATTATTTTGGCCCAGCCCAAATTTCGGATCAGGTTAGAAACGACCGCTTTATGTTATGCTGCCCCTGTGTTAAACTCTACTTCCTCTTTCAATGGCAGATCTTGCCTAAAAAATGAAATGGCAAACTTGGATCAGCAGGGCGGAGGATCGAGATACATCGGTGGTTCAGGTGACACAGCATCCACACTTGACAGCCTCTGTTTACCCACCAAGCCCCCTTTCCAACTCCCACTGATTGTTTTTTTTCTCCAGGCGAGACGCTGTACGAGGTCCAGCAGAGGCTGTTGAAGGAGCGGGAGCAGAAGATCCGCTCGGCGCTGGAAAAACTTCGCAAAAGGAGACACCTCCTGCGATCGCTGCGCACACACAAGGAGTTCCCCGTTGTGTCTGTGTTGGGATACACAAACTGTGGTGAGAGGCTGGAATCACGCCAGCCGAGCAGGGACAGGACCTGAGTATTGTATTCAGGGTTGCCCACACCTTTTCAGCATGCTAGCTACTTATAAAATGATCAAGTCAAAGTGCTCTACTAACTATAAAAATACAAAACATATACTGTACTTATAAACATTTTAAGTATTCTTTATTTGTACAATATGTGTTGATGTTGAGGGGCCAAGATGGTGTAGAGGCAGGGCAGCCGGCTCAGGACCAGAAGGTCTCAAGTTCGATCCCCGGTCACTGCATACCTTGTTGTGTCCCTGGGCAAAACACTTAACCCCGAGTTGCTCCCGGTAGGACAGGCAGCGCCTTGCATGGCAGTCTACCGCTACCGGTGTATGAATGGGTGTTTGAATGGGTGGATGGCTGGTACTGTGAAGCGCTTTGAGGCCCCTCAAAGGGGGCTGGAAAGCACTATATAAGTAAGCTCCATTTACCATTTACCTTGCATAACTGCATGAACCTATATTGCACAGCACAACTCTGTACATTTTTTTTTTGTCATTACCTTACTCTGATGACCGTCACTGAATGGAATCAGCCAGGGATACATCGTCCAGACAGTATAATGTATAATAACAATTAGGGCTGGGCGATATCTCAACATTTTTAAAACATCGAGATTAATTTCTTTTTTGCGATATAAGTTGAGCTATCTTGATATAAAACAATATAGTTTTATACTTGGAAATCCTGCCGTCTTCTTTCTCCCACTGGCCCCCCTCCTTCTACCTCCTCGAACACAAACACACTGCCCTTAGCCGCGCTCCCCCTCCCCATCCTGCTTCTCCAGGAGGGGGGCGGGCAGTAGAGGAGACGTTTAGTAAACAGCAGCTGAGCGTTAAGGCCCCAGTATAGCTCTGCGTTGGGCCGAACGCCGCTCGACTCCGTGCGAACGCCGCAGCACAAGCCTTTGAACGCGGGCGTGAATGCGCCAAGCTCAAATTTTACGACCGCTTACGCGCGCGCGTTGTCTCACAATAAACTGCCCGGCGCCGGACTGTTTTGTATGTGACACAAATGTATTAAATTCCTCTTCTTCATCCCTGATCTGGACTTTTCTTTTGTTTTTTTGCCAAAAGTCAAGTGATCGCTTCCTCCTCCGTTGACTCCATGACTGAAATGATGAGAAATGAATGAATTTGTCACGAGCGAAATCAACTCATGTCCAACGTGGCTGCGTGAGGCTCTGCTGCTCTCCTGGTGTTCTAGTGTGCTGGACCAGCGCTCCCTGTTTTTATTTTATTTTTCAGAACTTTTTATTAACATATAAACACAGAACGCCGCTGCGCAGCTCGTGCCTTTTTTCCCCCACCTGACCTGTCAATCAATTCAGAGTCAGAGAGTCAGAGAGTCTTTATTGTCATTTGCACCGCATGTGGTACATGAGATGAAAACGAGATTATGTACACGAGGTCCCAGTTACATCCAACAACAAATGAAAGAGAAAAACAGTAATAACATCTAGAACTAACTAAGAAAAACATCAACTAGTAATACACAGCAGCACGAACATGAGTTTGTATGAGCAGATGGTCACAGATGAACACAGATGAATACAGCAACAAGAAAACAGATCAGCATCAGTATGATGTGATATTTTGCAGTGTTTATTTTTTTATTTTATTTTTATTTATTCATGAGTCTAACAGCCTCAGGGTAGAAGCTGTTCCTCAGTCTAGTGGTTCTACACTTGATGCTCCTCAACCTCCGTCCTGAGGGGAGTGGGGCAAAGAGTGAGTGTGCTGGGTGAGTGAGGTCTTTCATGATGATTCAGTAGGCGTGTCAGCAAATGTCCAATCAGCGACCTCAATTTGTCCCGTAGGTAAACGCTCCGCCTTGCTTCTGCTCAAATGACGTCAAGAATTTGGAGCGAAAACGCTGGAGCCTCACGCTGAGCTATACTGTGAACTGCCTGCGCACAGCACGCGCGCGTCGAGCGGCGTTCGGCCCAACGCAGAGCTATACTGCGGCCTTTAGCTGCTAAGGACCGTGTCTTTTTATGATATGATATGATATGATAAACTTGATTTATTAATGTCACGCTTCCTCTCTGTTCCTCTAAAAGGCACAGCATGGCTAAATGAGCTCTGAACCGTGGTTTGCTTCAGGGAAGGAGTCACTTTCTGTCAGAGCTGCAGCTTCAAGGTTCCAAGTGGAGGCTCACTACCACAGTTCACACACGCTTACTAACGTCAAGGTGGCGCAGCTGAATGAACTGTACTTATACAGCTTTCTATCATATCAAGACACTCAAAGCTCTTTACATCACAATCTGTGCCCTCATTTACACATTCATACAGCACTCTAATAGATGTGTACAAAGAATAATCAGAGTTTATCACATTCAGACACTGATGGGACACACATCAGAGGCAATGAGGGGTTCAGTGTCTTGCCCAGGGACACTTCAGCATGTGACTGCTGGTGGAATCGAACCCCCAACTCTCCCATTGGAGGACGACTGCTCTAGCCTCTCAACCACAGCTGCCCCCAGCTGAAGAGGATTATTATTTAATACTGTACAGTATATGTAAATAGATGTCTAAAAAATAAACTATTTAATACATGTACCTGTAAATAGTTTATTTTTTAGACATTTATTTTGTACAGTTACAGCTGTTAATAAATGTGCCTGTGTGACAATTGGGACAACATTTTGACTCAAATATATTTTTGTTATTACTTTATGGAAAGAAAAAAATATCGAAATATAATTTTTTATGATTTTATTTTTTTAAATTTTTATGTAAAAAAATATAAAAAATCGGGATATTTTGATCCATATCGCCCAGCCCTGATAACAATAATGTTTTATGTGTTGTCATTGTTGTATGTTCCCATACAATGGTGAAATTGACTCTCTGCATTTAACCCATCCACCCAAAGGTGGAGCAGTGGGCAGCTATTGAAAGCACCCAGTGATAGTAGATGGTTGGACGATATTTGGACTTAATGAGCTTCATGTGGGAAAGGCCGACTCACATGAAGAAGTGGAGGCGAATAATACAGTCGATGTCACACATTCCCTCATGTTGGGGTACTTTTCTTCTCTGGGTAAATTCCAGAACTGTCCATGAACCCTGGCCTTAAGCTGAATGTCACCTTGTAGTGTCCAGATCTCATCGTCCACTCCAGACAAGTTTAGGTGAACCAGTGTCTTTGACACCAGTGAAGCATCTTCCTGAAAAGAGTAGCACATGAATGAAGCGACTGGCTCCAGTAAAACAAGTCTTGAAAGTGTTTGTCACACGCTGACAGACAGCTCTGTGTAACGTGCACGTCACGTTGCACACACACCTTCCATTACGTCTCCAGCTCTGACGTGAGGTTCTTGAAGTTAGCCAAATCACGGCGCTGCAGCTTTAAGGCTGATGTTGCACTGACTGGATTGTATCGATCACGGCTTTGTCTTTTCCTTGCAGCTCTACATTAAGGTCGGTCAACATGTAACCAGGCAACTCGGTAGCTTGCTAGTTGTTGTGCAGTTGTATGTACATGTGTGGTGACCCATGTGTCAGAAAAGGTCAGGTCTCAGACTCGCTGCCCCGTATGTCAATCAAGTAACTACTTTCATAGTGAGGATGTCTATTTTTTTAATGCCATGCCATCTACCCATGATACTTTGTGATCGACGTATTGGGCAGCCCTGCCTTAGATAATATTCATGATGCAGTTTCTATACTTTTTGATTTGCCTGTTCAGGAAAAACAACTCTGATCAAAGCTCTGACTGGGGACAGCAGTCTGCAGCCCAGGAACCAGCTGTTTGCAACCCTGGACGTGACGGTCCACGCGGGTCAGCTGCCCAGTCACATGACGGTGCTGTACATGGACACCATTGGCTTCTTGTCCCAGCTCCCTCACATGCTTGTTGACTCCTTCTCTGCCACCTTGGAAGACATAAAGCACTCAGTATGGAGCCAAACTTTCCTCTTAAACTAGTCTCAGCAAGATTTCAATTGTATGCACTTACCGTACTTTTCGGCGTATAAGTCGCTGTTTTTTTACTAATTTGCATGTCCTGCGGCTTATACGCCGAAGCGTCATATTGATGGATTTTCCCCATATTTTTAGCCCCATTTTTGGCTCTGATATTGCCATTTTTCATTTTGGCAAAAAAATGGTGCAGTACCACTTTTGTCCGCTAGGGGGACACTTCCAGAGAGTACACCGACCGTTTCTAGCTCATGTGTCCGAAAAAAGCCTCCTCTGCTCGGACTGACTGTCGCTGCCCGCCTCCTGCTCTGGATGTAGCTACTTTTAGCTGTGTTGTTAGCTGTGTTTTTTAGTAAGATAACTCATAAACCACACCGCAAATTCTATTGAAACTTGCAGAGCGTAATTATTTGGTGGTCATTTACAACTGACTAGCTTTATGAGACGTTTGGGATTAAAAAAAAAACGATCTTTTATTAGTGGTTAGCTACCGTTAACAGATACTGTACCTACTATTTAGATATATAGCTCATAAACCACTCGGCAGATATTTTTTCTGCTTACAGGGTGTAATTATATGGAGTTTAATGTACAAACTGTTGTCCTGTATAAGACATTTGAGATAAAATTCGATTTTTTAAATTTGTGTTTTTAGAGACGGAATCGTCTCGTTAGCTTCGGTTTTATTTGTTATAAATAGTCATAAACCACTCGACGGATATTTTTTAGGCTTTCAGAGTGAACGGTTAAGCTCAGGAACCCTTGTGCTATAATGTCAGCTAAGAAATATATTTTTTCTCAGCAAAGAACAATTGTTTTTACCGTGTTAATCTTGTAAAGTCCTTCCGTGCTGGCTCGCTTCTGTGGCCGCCATTTTCAGCAGGGCAAATGAGGCGCTGACGCGTCGCGTAGCGGTGACGCATAATAGATGCGACTTATAGGGCGAAGCGGCGTATTTATGGATTTTTTTTTTTTCAAATTATTCCCAATAATTGGACAAAGCGGCTTATACACAGAAGCGACTTTTACCCTGAAAAGTACGGTAATTTTTATTAGAGCTTAAAACTGGATTAAAAAAATCCCATAGAGAAAAAATATTAAAAGATGAAATTTTTTATTGAACCTTAGTTTTATTTTTTATTCTTGATATTCTAAAAGACAATCTTCTGGCTGACAAGCTTCTGCTGAATAGGTTCAAACTTTAACAATAAAATTTACCAAAAAAAGTGAAATTACTCCAGAAGAAAATGTTTCTGTGCTCGTTTAACCTCACCACCTTTCAGGGTTAATGACTCTGTCATTTTTTTTTGTGCTTCCAGGATCTTTTGGTCCATGTCAGAGACATCAGTCATCCAGAGACGGTGAACCAGAAGGAGAACGTGCTGAGTGTTTTGAGGAACTTGCAAATCCCTGATCGGCTGATGAACTCCATGATCGAGGTCCACAATAAAATTGACCTGGTTGACAAGTAAGAGGTTAAACCTTCTGTCTGTGTGATGAGTAAACATCATTTATGCCATCAAAAAAGTGCACACGTCCCCTCTGACATTTGGCTTAATACTAGTTGCATGATTCCGGTAAACAACAAACTCCAATAATTACAAATCACAGCTTATTGAATGACCTCAATTATACGGTAGTTTATATCTGGGAAGACCGAGAAGCTAATGGCTTGCTGCCGTTTTAAATCAACTCCACGCTCAAATAGCCGTTTTTGCAAAAACTGTTTTATAAATCTTTACACCATGATCATTCTCATTTTACACAGTTACCATAATTTCCAGACTATAGGCTGCTACATTCTCCCTCCCATTCTCCATTTTCTCTCCTCCCTGTTGCGCCCCCAGGGATGGAGAAAGCGTGATGAAGAAGACAGCACAAGCTCTTGGGTGCAGTGCACAGCATATGTCTGTTGTGCGCAGGAGGAAGATTAAAATAGCAATCAGTGACTTCTTGGTAGGCTACTGTATTTTTTTTAAACCAGCCATGTGGCATCATTCGAAGGAGTGCGATACCAGCAGCACATGCGAAAAATGTCAAAGAAAACATCCTACATGTTTACATGACGACAAATTCATTGAACGTAAAAGGGTAATATCTGCAACGAGCGATAACACTCAAGACGAAGAAGCCGACACTAAAGAAGAAGCTGAGCTAGCGATCTCTAAAGGGCGAGATACACTCGAGCGTCCTCACGATACGCCTATACGCAGCGTACGTACGTCAAGGCAAAAGCGTAGCCCCGCGTAGCCCCTCAGGGCATGTACGCGCAAAGCTTTTTTTTTACATCCGCGTGCGCGATACGCGGTGTCTGACCATAAACTTCCCCGGCGCCGGACTGTTTTGTATGTTACACAAATGAAATAAATTCCCCTTCTTTATCGCTGATCGGGCCTTTTCTTTTGTTTTTTTGCCTAAAGTCAAGTAATCACTTCTTCCTCCGTTCACTCGATGAATGAAATGAATGAATTCAGGTCCTACCTGGGTGCGCGATGTTTTAAATATCCCTGGTGGGCTGTGTGCTGCAGGAAAAGCACTCCCTGTTATTATTTTTATTTCTGAGAGAACTTTTTATAACATATATAGTAGAAACACCGTATCAGAACACCGTCGCGGTCTTCAGAGAGCTACATGAGCTGACTGAAAAGCTGTCAATCATTTCAGTAGGCGTGTCAGCAAGTGACCAATCAGCGAGCTCAGTTGAGTCCCCTCCGTGCGCAGCTGCAGCTGCTCATATAAGCTGATAGTTTCTGAAGTATAGCAGCAAAACACATGCGCACAAAATGCGCGCGTAGAGTGGTGTACCTGAGGACGCTCAGCTGTATTTCAGCCTTAATAGAGTAACCCGATCAACTTCAGGCACATTAACATCCTCTATAGTACCTGTAGGCTCTACTCCGAAACAAACAAACAAAACATTTACTGTACGTATTTGTGTATGTTACTAAAAGTTTTTTTTTTAATCTTTCTGTGTAAATATCTCATGTTACATTGTGGACACCCTCGGCTTATAGACAAGTGCAACCTAGATGTACAAAATTATTTTTCTTTTTAAATTACCGGTAAGTGGACACAGCTTATATTCAGGTGCGCTCTATAGTCCGGAAATTATGGTACCGTATTTTCCGCTGTACAAGTTGCTCTGCCCTATAAGTCTCATCAGTCCATATTTGTCTAATAAAGTAGAAAAATCCATAAATATGTTGCTTCACCGTATAAGTTGCATCTATTATGCTCACCGCTGATGCGTCGCGTTTGTTATGCATCACCGCTGACAAACTGGAAATGTGGGCCATGTTGTGCCAAAAATCAATGGGCTGCCAAATGGCGGCCCCAGGAGCATGCACGGGAGGACTTTAACAAGAATTTAACAATATAACATTTAAAAATAATTATTTGTTTGCTCGAAATTACAGGTAGTCCCCAACTTATGACAGAGTTCCATTCTTGCGCTGCGTCGTAAACCAAATTTCGACGTAAGTCGGAACATACGTCCAAACTGCACCTTATATGTACAGTACTGTATTTTACCAAGCACTTAGCCTATCCTAACCGAGTACCCTACATACAGTAATTATCAAAAAAGGAGTTAATAACCTACTGGAATGCTGGTGAAGCCGGTTCCTCCGTCCCTCCTCAGTATTCTCCATTCGTTTACGTTGTAAAACCGCCGTCCATAAAACAGCTACTTTTCCACAGCTGCTGCCTGTCCACCTTGGTCCAACAAGTTTAGTTTAGTTTTTTTGAATGTCCAGAGGACCAGACTTAGCTTTTTTAGAGAGTACAGCGCAGTATTTCTCCGCTGCTACGTTTAGAACGTAAAACCAGAAACTGCGTAACTCTGCTTTTCAAAATAAAATTTTCAAAATAATAATTAAAAAAAATTTATATGAGAGATGCGTGTCGTAACCACAGAACGTCGTAACTCGAGGCCGTCGTAAGTCGAGGACTACCTGTATAGTAAAAGTGTGTCTCATTCTAACATTTCCGTAATAAAAGCACTATGACGGTCAAATCAGCTGAATTTCAAAAGCTGATAGACGGAAGTAAACACGTGCACACGACGAGTTGCTGTGCAAATTTATCAAGATAACCACCTAGAACAATTATTTGTTTGCTCGAAATTGTAGTAAATGTGTGTCTCAGTCTGTTTGCTTAATAAATGCACTTTACTGGTCAAATCAGCTGAATTTCAAAAAATACTTTCGCTACCTCATTGCTTCAGGAGGGAGGAAAAAAGGAAGGAAGGAACGCTGCTCGTTCCTACGAAATTTCACAAGAAAAGCACCTAAACAATTATTTGTTTGCTCAAAATTATAGCAAAGGTGTGTCTCAGTCGTTTGCTTAATAAATACACTTTAATGGTCAAATTAACTGCATTTTGCTGGGCGGTGCAGCTGGTATGACGGTCGGCCCAAGCAGCAAGCAGAACGAAGGTGGCGATACTGTGGCAAGCCGATTGTGTCATTAATTGTTGGTGAGAATTCTCAGTCATCCAGGACATGGTAAATTCAAAAACGTTCAAGGAAAAAAAACTATAAAGAATTAAAAATAAAGTCCAGTTGTTTTTGTCTGGAACTTTTTTGCATTTGTCATTATAGCCACGTTTACCTATTACATGATACAGCAGCATGCCATACTGCTACTACTACTCTGCTGCCATCATGTGGCTGAAAGGGGTACTGCTCAATTTTTTTTCAGTCAGAATGAATGAAAAGTCATATCTCAGCCAAAAAATGGTTTATAAATATGGGGGAAAAAATCCATAAATATGTTGCTTTGGCATGTAAGTCACAGGGCATGTAAGTTGTGGAAAAAAAATGCCCCGCAACTTATAGGCCAAAAAATATGGTAATACCTAAAAGCTGGGACTTTTCTCAATGACAAAAACTGGTAGCATGTTTCTTCACGATAGCATTNCAGTCTCAGGGCATGTAAATTATGCAAAAAAGTTAGACATATAATGCAGAAAATACAGTATATACATGCAATTCTGTGGTAATTTGTAAGCATAACTTGAGTAGCTGCAGCAAGGTGTTGCATTTCCAGGGCATCTTAAGGTCACTTCAAGCAAGAATTTCTTAAAATTTCTGTCAAAATAAGCATGTAATAAAAACTGATGATGATGCAAAGGTTTAAATAGTAGCATTTCGATAAACTGTTAGGAAAATATGAAAAGTGTTGCTGTTTCGAGACGGCAAAATTCCCTTTAGATTTGGATTTGTTCAGAGCAGCCATTATTGGCTTGGGTCCCAGGGAACCACAAACACTGATTTTTGTTGCCTTAATGGATCTTCAACTACTTTCATTTATCGGCTTTATTATGTTGTTAATAGGCCTGTCACGATAAATCAATTAATCACATGATAAATGAAAATCATCAACCTCATTTTCATTTATCGGCTTTATCATTTCTTTGTGTCTGTCTCTGTCTACTGAAGACGCTGGATGACAAAAGGCTCAAGTGCTCTTCACTGACCCTTCTCTTTCTCTTTTTTCTCTTTTCTTTAAAATATGTTTTAACAGTCCAAAATCACATTTTTGGATTGTTAAAAGCAGCTAAGATGAGAAGAGCTACGAGCTAAGCTAACAGGCTGACCTCAAGAAAAAACCTCCGTATTGTCGAAGCTCCAAAATTCACAGTTGAAACCCGTGCCTTCGTGTAAAAAATTGTTTTTCTCTGCAAAAAGAAGCTGAGAACTTGTTTACTGTTTTTTTTAATTAAAATATTTGTGTGAAAAATGCTATGCTAAAGAGCTCAAACCACATGAGCTTCTGCCATTTTGAGAACCGAAGAGAGACAGTCCATGTCACGTCAAGGGGCCCCCCTCCCATTTTCACTATCCATCAGTGTTGCCAGGTGAGAAATGTAGGATTATCGTACTAGAGCCCTAAAATTATCGTATTTTGGGGGAAATTATCGTACACCCGTCATAAACAAAATAACAAGTATGCTCTATAGTCACTCTGTTGTTGAATAGCGTCTAACAGGCACTCACAGCTTTGTGGCGTCAGTACTGGTGGGAACCATAGACATTAATACGCATTATTGTCTGGTGGCAACTAATGAGCCGAGACCCCCCCCACACTCTTCTTGTTTTGTTTCATGGCGGTCGGGTTAAACCACCACCGAGCTGAAGTGTGGACAGGAGATTAAAAAAAATTAAAAAAAATAATTCTGTAAAACTAATTTAATAACTCAACTAAATTCTGTCTATTAAGTTTGTATTTTCAAGGAAATAATAACTTGATCTTTAACTTTACTGATATCACTGCTAAAAACATCCCTAATTGTACCCTGATGCATGCTCAATAATCCAGGTAGAAAAATCTAAAAAAGCTAAGTCTGGTCCTCTGGACATTCAAAAATCCCTAATTGTAAATTTAATATTCATTTTATTTATTTATTTTTGGAAATGCATTCTTTGTTTCATACCCTGGACATTCCATAAAGACATGTTGAACCGTTTCAGGGAAATTGCTGGTGCACATGTCACAAAAAAGTCCTGTTTCATGCTTTGCAATTATTTTAAGAGATTTGTGTAATGCGAGTAAGTTCCTGTTTCTTCCTGCTTTGTATATCTTACCTTATGAATGTTGTGTAAATGTCTTCCTGTATCAGTAATGTCCCAGTTTTCCTGTCATGTTTTCTTAATATATTTCTTTATTATAATTTAACGTTCAACTTTATATAAACGTTCTATCATTTTCATCACTTCTTCCAGACCGTGTCACACGGCTCTGCTTTTTCTAACGCATGGGGCGGGTGCAGCGGACTTTTCAGCCAATCATGGTCGTTGTTCTGCATATACGTCACTCTTCTGTCACATTTAGAAAAGCACGATTGGCTGGAATTTCAAGACGCCTTCAGGGTTCACAAAAAAACTCCGACAGACAGTTGCGACAGGCTGATGGAAACCGATCACAACTACACGTTCACAGAATGGCCAAATTATCGTATTTTTGGCCTTTTTCGGGATTATTGATCGTACATCGTACAGAGGGCAAAATTATCGTACAAATACGATAATTATCGTACACCTGGCAACACTGCTATCCATCCTTCAGTTCAGTCTTGTACTGCCATCTGGTGGTCAAAAAAGGTACTACACACAACAAATTACGGGACTAACATTTCTTCTTAAATTTGACAATAATTACTAATTATTGTCAAATTTCAAACAATATTATTGTTTATCGCAATAATTTCTGCGATAATTAATCACTCAGCAAAATGTGTTATCGTGATAGGCCTAGTTTTTAATTATTCTACTAAAAGTTGTTTGACACATGAAAACACCAAATTACCGGTACTTAAAATATTTTTTCACCTAAGGATGTTGCCATTATTTTACCGGCGCACGGCGTTCTGCGATGATGACGTACATCGATTGTTGTGGGGACTAAAACACAAGTTTAAAAGGTTGCACTTTGTATCAGTCCTTATGCACAATATATGGGTCACAACAATCAGACGTGATTTAACGTAAATGTATTAGCTGTGATGTTAACACCATGTACATTTTCTGTGGTGCTAACACAAAAGCAGACTCTTTTCTGCCTCTGACAGCGCGCTCAGGTTCAGATCAAAACGCTGAACGTCCGATAATGTATAAAAATAACGGTCACGCTGAGCGGAGTACCAGAACAACATGTCTGTTAAATGCCCAGAATGCATTGCAGTGTAAATAAAATGGCGATGTTCGTGTGTTATTAATTTACAAAAATACAAACATCCAACAGTATTTTTATGGTGTTTTTAGAGCTGAAGTAATTGTTTATGAAATAAGGTGTTTTGTTCCAACTAGTTGAAAATCCCTTTAAAACAGTTTCAGAGCAGCTCAGTCAATGCTATTGAAATGTTTACACTGTCAGTTTTTAATGACAAATATTTCAGCAGAAATCGAACAAAGCTTCTTTGGCTGCATCAGAACAGCTACAGATAGCTGCTTCTGCTAATCTTCCGCAAATGACCACAGAATTGCATGTAATGTAAATTTGATGTTACTTTAAAGGTTCTTGCAGTCAAGTGTGCACATGAGCCAATAAGAAATGTTAGAAAGTCACCTGTTTTATGACAACAACAATCCACTTTTGTCTTAGCTCTGTTTGGACTAGCCGTTAGCTTATCAGTCTTCAAAAGAGTTAAACTCTATTCTCCTAATTGAATCAGTTCAACGGATCATTCTACAACAAGTAAGATATTAACTTTTGACAAAAACCCACATCAAAGTGATTAAACTACTGTCTTTCATGTGCATATTCAGTTATCAGTCTGCAGAGCCCGATGCGTTGCTCGTGTCAGCAGTGGAGGAGCGCAACCTGGACGTGCTGAAGAAAACCGTGGAAGAAAAGATTATAAAGTCCACGGGAAAACAAATTTTACACCTGAAGGTTGACCTCAGCTCTCCTCAGTTAAGGTGAGATTCTAAAAACGTTTGTCTGTCCATAACCCCAACCCTAGCCTTGATGTAAACGTGCGTCCTTTTTTACAGCTGGCTGTATAAACAGGCTACGGTTCAGGACGTGCACGTTAATGCTGATGAAGGCACAGCTGTTGTCAAGGTCATCATCAGCGTCGCAGCTCATGGACGTTACAAGAAAGAGTTTGAAGGCAGATGAGAGCTTCACACAGAACGATGGCAGAAAAAAATCAATCTGGGCCACAAAGAACTTACGACAATGCTGTATTTTGTTGGCAGTACTGGAAAAGATTTAATTTACAAACGTGTACAGGAATACGTTTTTGTAAAATATATTCATTGCACATAAATGTTGATGCAAAACAAGTGTTCTAAGGTGAAATAAGAGAAAATACAGGTGGTCCCCGACTTACGAGCGAGTTCCGTTCCTACGAGGTGCTCGCAACACAAAATCTCGTATGTCGGAACCCGAAACACGTGTCGCTCGTAAGTCCGGATTTTTGGTCGTAAGTCGGAAAATGTATGCTAGCGCTACTACGAACACCCGTTTTTTAACACAAATGTACATACCCGTAAACACCGGTGTATAATACGCTTTGGTGTATAATACGCTTTGGCAATATTTGGAAATAAATCAGAAAAATTGGTAGATAATACGCTTCGGTGTATAATACGCGCTGCCGTGACAGTCTTTTTTATGGCCACTAGATGGCGCCAGGATACGCCTCCAGGTACAGTCTGCAGGTAAACAGACTACAGGGTGCATTAGCGCCCATAGCGGCCGAAACTGGTACTGCACCATTTTTAGGCCAAAATGAAAAACAGCGAATCAGAGCCAAAAATGGGTCTAAAAATATGGGAAAAAATCTGTAGATAATACGCTTCGGTGTATAATACGCAGGACATTCAAATGAGCAATAAAAGTGCGTATTATACACCGGTGTTTACGGTACTAGTTCATAAACATGCACAGAACTTTGTTTACAAACGGTTAGCCAACACACTTTCATCTAAAAACACATACCAGTGCTGTATTTTCGGTATGTTCTGTACAACTTTACTGTTCCTTAGTCAGCTTGTAAGTCCGGAACCTTGTAAGTCGATGTGCTCGTAAGTCGGGGACCACCTGTACAGTTTAAAATTCAAGAAAGACAAAATTTCATATCTAAAAAGTCTGAGAAAGTCCCTCATCTATGGTCATGAGCTTTGGGTTGTGACCGAAAGAACAAGATCTCGGATACAAGCGGCTGAAATGAGTTTTCTCCGCAGGGTGGCTGGACTCTCCCTTATGGTACAGTCACACAGAGCAGCGTTTTGAACCTCCAAAATGCTCCTCACGCACGCAAGTGGACGCACTTGTGAATGCAGCGTGTTCAGACCAAAAAGCCAGAAGCCAGAAGCTGCTGGGTGTGTGGGAGGAGCTTACCGGTATACAGAGCCCTGCACACGGAGTCCTGCTCACTCCGCCAGGCGAGGAGGAGCTGTTTATTTCCGTCTCTGTGGAGCAGACTTGACTGGTCGTGAAGGAATTGTCGCGAACACACAGCTACAATGAGTTTCTCTTCCATAGTTCACGAGCTCGCGGGTCTTTTCTTTTTTTTTCCGACAAACAATACGTCACATAGTGCGCGCGCACCCTCGTTTCCGCGTCACATAGGGACTCTCCCACTGCCCCCTCTCTTCTGCCCCCCGACTCTCCCTGATTGGTTGACACACCAACCAATCAGGTGGAGTTGAGCGGCGTTTGAAAGTTTGAACCGCGAAAACTTCAGCTCAGCTGAAGCGGAACTTGGAAGCCGACGCCGGTTCACGTGCACGAAAAAACGCTCATCAGCACGCTCAACACGCACGCGACCTGACGCCAGACGCCAGGAGGTGCCTAGGTGCGTCCACCATTGACTTTACATGGAAGCTGGAAGCTTTGAGGTAAAAACGCTGCTCGGTGTGACCACACCATTAGAGATAGGGTGAGAAGCTCAGTCATCCGGGAGGGACTCGGAGTAGAGCCGCTGCTTCTCCACATCGAGAGGAGCCAGTTGAGGTGGCTCGGGCATCTGGTTAGGATGCCTCCTGGACGCCTCCCTGGTGAGGTGTTCCGGGCATGTCCCACCGGGAGGAGACCCAGAGGAAGACCCAGGACACGCTGGAGGGACTATGTTTCTCGGCTGGCCTGGGAACGCCTTGGGATTCCCCCAGAGGAGCTGCTCCAAGTGGCTGGGGAGAGGGAAGTCTGGGCCTCCCTACTTAGGCTGCTACCCCCGCGACCCGACCCCGGATAAGCGGAAGAAAATGGATGGATGGATGGATGGATGGAAAAGTCTGAGAAAATGAAAATAGCTGAGTTGGATCGTTTGGAATCACTTTCCATTGGTCCAATTCTAAAGACAATTCTTTCATCTGGCTGGAGCTCCTGCACCTTAGTCTGTGGTTCAATCACTAAAGAGCAGAGTGGGAGTGGTCCCGTATGTCTCCTGCTATAATGTTCAGGATCTTTGGGTCCGATGCCGGTGTCTGCTGCTCCACCCACCTCCTCAAACACTCCCAGCTGCTGTAGGTCGGCGTCCGCAGGGATTCCTTTGGGTTTTTAGTGACGTAGCTCCTTTCGGCTGTGAGATTCAGACCAGCAATGAAGAATCCCTCTGTGGACACGGAGTAGCATCTCTGTAAA
>JBBPBX010014646.1:14918-33236 GCA_038048925.1 Garcialebias charrua | reverse complement strand
AGGTCGGAGGCACGGCGGGCCTCCTTTATGGCCTCGGTTGCGGCTTGTTCGTCTTTTGTTACCTGGATATCCTGTAGTTTTTCTGCCAGGTAGGCCTGTACCATGTTCGACGTATTCATTGCGCGAGCCACGAGACCTTGGGCCTTGTAGCACTTCTCGAGTTGTTTCTCCGAAGCGCGGCAGGCCCTGCTGGGTAGAGCTGGTCCCATCCCCGTGGCTGTGGGGGCCAGGTGAGCCGCCAGAGACTCCTCGATTGGGGGTGCGCTGGCAAGACCCAGAGCCTCCATTCCCACAACATCCAAGAGTCGGCAAAATGGCAGCATGATGGTAGCCCTGGATTCCACCCATGAGCGTTTGAGTTCCATGAGGAAGTCTGGAAAAATTGGCATTTTTTGCGACGTTGTCGGTTGCTTCGCGTAGAAATAGTTTCCCACCAGCCTCGTAGCCTGTTGGCGAGGCGTGGGGTCTGGCCACGTGACCTGCAGGGCGTCAGCGGCCCTATGGCACAGGTCGAACAGAGCAGGTACCGACAAGTCCGGTTCCGGAAGGTTCTGTGCCAGGTTCTGGGAGGAACAGTTTCTCCCTTGTCACCGTATTCGGCGTCTGTGTCGGGCACTTCTGGCGTCGAGTCCTCGACGGCAAGTGAGGAGTCCGACGCATTGTCTTCCCCGACTCGGCCACTGCGCTCGAGGTCCACGTTTTCAGGCTCCGGTTCTGGAGCAGGCAGGTTAGTGCGACGTGCGACCTTCATCGCCGCGGCCCTCGCCATAGATTTGGCCAACGTGTCGGTGCGGTGTTTCCTCACTGTGGCCGTCTTTCTACGTCAGTGGGGGCAAGAGTCGGGGGATTCCAGTGCTTTCCTCGCGTGCAGGATCCCTAGGCAGACAGGACAGGCTTCGTGGGTGTCCGTCGCCGAGAGGGAGTAGCCGCATCCGCTGGGGCATGGGCGCGAGCGAGGACTCGTCGTCCTGGTTTTCTTCTTCTTTGTCCTCCGTTTTCCCTTCTCGGGAGCCATGTCCGGAGACGAGAAGAGTAGAAGTTGGTCCTAGTTTCCTTTTGTTTGAAGCCATCTTCTCCGTCGTCTTGCTTTCGCTAGTATACTGCTAGAGATTAGCAGAAGGTTGTGGCGCAGTTAGCGTTGTCGAGCGAAGCTGCGGCAAAAGAAGAACTTCAAGGTAAGTAGAAAAATGCTGGACTAGCTTTCGCCAGCCCAGCAGTACACAGGAAAATGTTCTCTGTACGCTCAGTGTAGGGAGTAAGCTCACCTCAATCAAGCGACGCTACAACAGAGAAGTCCCGCGATGTTCAGGTGTTTCAGCGAGGTGAAGGGCAAAAAGAGAAAGATGGACTGGCGTCGGTCGGTTAAATGCACAGAGGGCGGGGCCTCTGGAGCGACGCTGACGCCCTGCCGTAAAGGCGTGAATGTATTCCTTCAGGTAATCGCACGGGGGCGCAATTCCCATAGCAAGTATGTTGCACCGAGAGACCAAACTGAAAGGGAACTGGGAATGACTCGAGACTTTTTCCTGTGTAAACCATGTTACCTTCATAATAATTTACTAAACAAGTATGGAACTGTAAAGCAACTTGCGATGAGTGTGCAGATGTTGTTGAGACGTCTGTTGGCAATTTTCTCTCATGAAGCAGCTGGGTGTTGAGGTCTCAGTGTAAATACGTCCACGGTGTCTCTGCAGGAGCTGAAGAATCTGCTCCTGGAGGCCCAGAAAGGTCCAGAGAGTCTGAAGGAGGCTTTAAAAGTCCAGGCTGGAAACAATCGCTCCCAGCAGGATGAGCTTCGAGCTCTGATCAACAGCCTCTGACTCACTGACTCGAGCCTTTTCACAGCCAAGCAGTGTCCCCCAGGAGGATGGACCTAGCTTCACCTGATTTACCTCTCTGTCTTAACCCTTGTGCGATCTTAACAATCTGTTTACTCCCCTTGTCCTACGGGTCAAAAATGACCCGCACTACCAAAGACCCAAAATAAAGCAGCTTTATTGAACTTTAAATCCAAAATCCATTTTCCATGATGAAACAACCTATTTATCAATGCATCTCAATTATTTATTTTTTTAATATTTTTTTATCATGTATTTTTGTTACACAATACAAAAAGACAATCACCAGTTAACAGTATTACACTTTTTTTTAACCACAAACCAACTGTCAAAACAGTTTTATTTTACACAGTAAAGGTTTATTATGGCTATTATATAAATGTAAAGTAATTATTTCTGAATTATTTATATTGAAAGGGAAAAAACAGTCAACAATCTGGAACTTTTTTGTCACGTTTATTTTTTAAATATTTTTTAGGAAGTGAATTATAAAAATACTTCTCTCATAACACAACAAAAAAACAAAATGTTGCTTGATTTTGTGAACAATTTTCAACTTCTACTATATTTATCACATGTAGGACAGTATGTGAGCCCCTTCTTGTTTGCTCTGGTGATGGACCGACTAACAGATGAGGTCAGGCAGGAATCCCCATGGACTATGATGTTTGCAGATGACATTGTGATATGTGGTGAGAACAGGGAACAGGTGGAAGAGAACTTGGAGAGGTGGAGGTATTCACTTGAAAGAAGAGGAATGAAAGTCAGCCGTAGTAAGACAGAGTACATTTGTGTGAATGAGAGGGAGGCTGGTGGAACAGTGAGACTACAAGGAGCAGAGGTCACAAAGGTGCAGGAACTTCAAGTACTTGGGGTCCACTGTCCAGGAAAATGGGGAATGTGGTAAAGAGGTGAAGAAGAGAGTCCAGGCAGGATGGAGTGGATGGAGAAAAGTTTCAGGAGTGATTTGTGACAAAAAGGTGTCAGCAAAGGTCAAAGGAAAAGTTTACAAGACAGTGGTGAGACCAGCTATGTTGTATGGTCTGGAGACAGTGTCATTGACAAAAAGACAGGAGAAAGAACTGGAAGTAGCAGAAATGAAGATGCTGAGGTTCTCCTTAGGAGTGACAAGGATGGATAAGATCAGGAATGAGATCATCAGAGGTACAGCACATGTTGAACAACTGGGAGATAAAGTTAGGGAGGCCAGACTGAGATGGTTTGGACATGTCCAGAGGAGGGACAGTGGGTATATTGGTAGAAGGATGTTAGAAATGCAGCTGCCAGGAAAAAGACAAAGAGGAGATATATGGATGCAGTTAGAGAGGACATGGAGGTAGTTGGAGTGAGGACAGAGTGAGGTGGAGGAGGATGACTCACTGTGGCGACCCCTGAAAAGGGAAAAGCCGAAAGAAGAAGAAGAAGAAGGGCAGTATGTGTGAACGTGAGAATGGGCTTTGCAGATGTGTTTCTCACATGTGCAGCACACAGCTTTTGTCTTGCAGTCCTTCTTCCAGGGGCAGAACTGGCACCTTTTTCTTTTGACTGACCCAGCTGCAGCCTTTATTATTTCTTAGTTTGTTTTTTTGTTTTGCTTGGCAGCTTGTGTGATGTGAGGGGTTAGCTGCAGATCAAGAGTGCAGGTGCAGGTCAAATGCAAGTTCTAGTGTCTTTGATGTGTGTATGTGGTGTGTGTGTGTGTGTGTGTGTGTGTGTGTGTGTGTGTGTGTGTGTGTGTGTGTGTGTGTGTGTGTGTGTGTGTGTGTGTGTGTGTGTGTGTAGAGAGAGTTTGTGTGTGGCCTTTGAACTTTTTTCTGGTGTTTAAATGCCTTTATAATTCACGGGTCAAAAATGACCCATAGGACGATCTTTGGACCCTAGTGGTGTACAGCCCACATGTAAACCTAGACAAAAACAAAGTATCACTTTTTGTAATGATGGGGTCACTTTAGGAAAAGTCATAAAATTTCAAGTTGGAAAAATATAGTTTAAGGTATTTTTTCTATAGCTAAACATGGTAGCGGGTCACTTTTGACCCGCAAGACAACACAAGGGTTAAACAATATCCATGTCAGCAGCCAGAAGACCCAGTTCCTCCTGGAGTTCCTACCAACACAGCTAGAACAAGGCCTCTGCAGGGTCGAGGACCAGACGTTAACGGTGAAGAAGCTGCAGGAGACCAAAGCCCAAACAGAAACGCAGACCAGTAGATGCCTTTTCAGAGACCAGGAGGATGCTGGAAGAACAAATCAGGACAAACACTGCTACCGCCTGGTTCATCTGCTGCCGTCAGCATCTCTGCATGTACCTGCTGCTCAGAGGGACGAATTAAACACAAGCTTAAATATTTTTATCATTTCAGACAAGCATCAGAAGCAATTTACTAAAACGACAAAAAGTCAAATAGTGAATTTGATTATTTGTTTTGTTGGTTCTTGTGGTCTTGAAAAGTGTGGAACTTTGGAGCAGATTAAATGTTCCTGATATCGTTGGTATTTTTCTATTAGGTTTGTTTGTCATGAAAATATTATTTGGTAGCAACAATGTTTGAACAGATGACTTGCATGTGTTGCGTCTTCTTAAAGGGACAGATAAAACTCATGACAACAAATACATGAGTTGGAACAAAAATGTCTTGAAGCACGAAAATAAGGCAGATTTGTATAATCCTAAATTAATTAAATAAGAAAAAAGGCTAACTGGAGGAACAAGCCAGTTAAAGCTTTTATTTTTTTGTTCAAACCATCAAGTTGTTTTTAATTATCCTAAGCTGACGTGTAGTCCAATAGGTGGCAGCAGCTGTACAGTGTAACCCAGCAGCATTTCTCATGATCCTCTGGCTGCTGTTTGAAAAATACACAGAAAACAGTGATTTAAATAAATTCATGGAAATTTAACAAAATGGTATTGATAGTTGCACATTGATGTTTCAAATGTTTCTTATAAAATCACGCAGACACTACAATCCATTTAATTTGGAACAATAAAGCAGTTTTTTATTGCAGCCATATCTGTTTAAAGCGCTCATTGTCTGACACTGTGCAAAAATCTGACAGTAGTTGTGTGTGTGGACCATTTACAGTCAGTTATTTTAGTTATTATAGTAACTAATGGATGTGACTGGACTTCAGGACTTGTCTGGTTTTTGGACTTGACTTCTTGGACAGAATCCTTGAATTATTTAATCTTCTGCCCCGCATATCATTTCAAATGTATTCTTTGCATTGGGGGAGGGGGTGTGGAGCGGGTGGGAGGGGGGTGACACCTTTCTTTATCCAACTACAGATCATGTTTACATATTTTTATCGTTAAAACCTCGACTTCTAACAAACTGCTTTTGGACCATTCATTCATTCAACCTTTATTTAGACAGGTAAATCCCATTGAGCCTCGAGGACCAAATGCTGATCAGCTGTTTGAAGTAACATCTAGATTTTTATTTATTTATTATTATTATTTTTAAATCTAAAATGTTTGTCAGAACTTTTTTTTTGTGAATACACTGCAGGGTCAAAGCGCAACTGATTTTTCAACAAACTACAAGCTTTTATTTTGGAGATGCTCAGCATGTAAATATAGTTCAGGTTAAAAAGTTTGTCGAGTGTGAGTTGTCCTTTGGAGCAGCTGTGGCTGTGTGGTTAGAGCAGTCGACATTCAGTGGGAGAGTTGGGGGTTTGATTCCACCAGCAGTCACATGTTGCAGTGTCCCTGAGAAGACACTGAACTCCTCATTGCCTTTGATGCGTGTCCCATTATTGTGTGAATGTGATCTAAAAGCACAGATTAGTGTCTATAGAATATAATTTGTTAGATTAGCTTTGTAGAGTGCTGTATGAATGCGTGTGTGGGGGTAAATGTGGGCACAGAATGTGTTGTAAAGCACTTTTGAGTATCTTGATTAGATAAAAATGTGCTATATAAATACAGTCCATTTATATTTTTTCAAAGCATTAAACATAATAAATGTGTTAAATTCATATTAACTTTATACTGACTTAATGTGGAAAACTGAACATGAGGATGTGGTTTTAGGACAAACAAAAAGTAGAAGTCATTTTATTATTTTGTTGTTGCAGAAGCTACAATGAGCTGATAACAAGCAGCACTATAACATGTGAAGTCTACATGTGTGACCAAGCAACAAATAAATTATGATAAAATAACTCAATATCTTCACATCAAAGACAAATAGAAGTTTCCTTTCGGCGATTCTTCCTACCTGCTGTGGAGCTTGGCAGAAGCAGTGTCTGACTGTCTGTCTAACTCTGGTAATTAGTTTCAGCAGTGCAGACGTGTTGTGGCTGCAGCTGGTGGGTCTCAGCGAAGCAGCTGACCTCACAGCATTACTTGCAGCTGTGGCAACAGCTGACACACACACACAGAGAAGACTTACTACGATCACTTTGGTGGGTGATTGATTTTCAGGAAATGTGGAAAGGTGGATTTAGGGATGCATCAATACCACAAATTTTCCCCCCCAAACTGAGCATAAGTACCGTATTTTCCGGCCTTTAAGTCGCTCCGCCCCATAAGTCGCATTAGTCCAATATGTCCAATAAATTGGAAAAATCCATAAACGTGTCGCACCTCCATATACGTCGCATCTATTACGCGTCACCGCTGACAACCTGGAAATGTGGGCCGTGTTTTGCCCAAAATGGATTGGCTACAAATGGCGGCCACAGGAGCGTGCACGGAAGGACTTTAACAAGATTAACAGGGTAAAAACAATTATTTGTTTGCTGAAAATTATAGCAAAAATGTGTCTTAGGTGAACTTGTCCTTAATAAATGCACGTAATTGTCAAATCAGCTGGATTTTTAAAAAGTAGTGCTACGTGCACCCGCACGGGTGGGACCGATGCATTTCTTTAAAATTTAGCAAGATAAACACTTTAAAAAAATGTTTGCTGACATTATAGCAAAAGTGCTTCTGAGCTTAACCTTTCCTTAATAAATTCACGTAATGGTCAAATCAGCTGGATTTAAATCGTTTCGCTTTGACGGTCTTCCAAACGGTCGCGTGTGCTGCGAAAATAAATTATAAATAAATCAAATTTTCGCTCAAACATCTCCTAAAGCGAATACGTTGTAAATGTCCATCCAGTGATTACTTTTTTGGGCAGCACGGTGGCGCAACTGGTAGAGCTGCTGCCTCTCAGCGAGAAGGTCCAAGGTTCAAATCCCGGTCCGGGGGCCTTTCTGGGTGGAGTTTGCATGTTCTCTCCGTGCATGCGTGGGTTTTCTCCGGGTGCTCCGGTTTCCTCCCACAGTCCAAAAACATGCATGTTAGGCTGATTGGTAACTCTAAATTGACCCTGGGTGTGAGTGAGACAGGTCCCTCTTGTAAATGAGTCCCCGTGGCTCAACGAGGATAGCCTGTATAAATAAAGGTTGAATGAATGAATGAATGAACTTTCTGTAAGTTTCATCAAAATCTGTCGTGTGGTTTATGAGCTATTTTGCTAACAAGTTAACAGTAGTTCCGAGCTCCAGAGAGCAAGAGGCCATGCTTCGGCATAGTGAGTCAGAGCAGAGAAGACTTCTGTCGGACACATGAGCTGGGAACGGTCGGTGGACCCTAGCGGCCGAAAGTGGTACTGCTCCATTTTTTTCGTCAGAATGAATGGAAACGGTCATATCTCAGCCAAAAATTGGTCTAAAAATATGGAAAAAAATCCATAAATATGTTGCTTCACCCCATAAGTCGCAGGACATGAAAATTAGTTTTTAAAAAAACCTGCGACTTATAGGCCGGAAAATACGGTACCTACATTTTAATATAACCCATATTGAGTGATATGAGCAACTAATAATGCCATTACACGAGTTAATAGAACCTCTAATTACAATTTAATTTGGCGTATTGTATTGTTTTTATACTACTAGTGCTTAGTGTGTTTTTAGTTAATGTTTTTCTTAAATCAAAAAGGCGTTCAATTCAGGATCAACTGGACTTTATTTGTAACAGAAAACGTTTCGACTTGTCCTTAATTGTCCTGAATTGAACGCCTTTTTGATTTATCATGTCCTGGATGACTGAGAATCTTCACCAGCAAAATGTTTTTCTTAGTTCATATCTTAGATCTCATTACTGTTTTTGTTTTACACACATTTTAATACTTTTGTTGGATGTAACTGGGACCCTGTGCACACAATTTTGTTCCACAACATGTGATGAGAATGTCAATAAAAAATCTTGAATCCTTGAGTTCATCACAACAGATGATTAAAAAAATGCAATGACATTCCCCTGTTCATCGTGTTTAACGAACATCACTAAAGTCCCTTTTAACCCAACAGAAGAAGCAACAGTTTCTGTCATGCATCTCTTTAAAAGACTAAAGAAGAAAAACAGTTTTGAAATATTAGCTTAGCACCTTCCTTAGAGACTGTGTGCCTCTACTTATTAAGCAGCTGATTAAGCATCTCGTAGGATCATCATTGACCTGTTGTGAAAAACGCAGATAATAATACATTTTATAGGTGCCTTTCTTGGCACTCAAGGTCACCTTACATCGACAATCATAAAAACAGACAATATTATATACACAGTAAAAACAAGTAAAATAAAAATAAAAATAAAAAAAAGACAATGCAGTTGCAATCATAGTGCATAGGCTACTTTAAACAGGTGAGTTTTGAGTTTGATTTTGAAATGTGGCAAAGAGTTTGTGTCGCGAATATCAGGTGGAAGTGAGTTCCAGAGCTGGGGAGCAGAGCAGCTGAATGCTCTGCTCCCCATAGTAACAAGACGGGCAAGGGGAACAATGAGCTGAATAGAAGAAGAGGATCTGAGGGTACGAGCAGGTGTAGCAATGTGAACAATGTCTGAAAGGTATGGAGGAGCGAGGTTGTGGACAGCTTTGAATGTAAGGAGGAGTATCTTATAATTTATGCGATATGGGATGGGAAGCCAATGAAGCTGTTGTAAAACTGGTGTGATGTGATGGATTGAGGGGGTCCGTGTAATGATACGGGCAGCTGAATTTTGGACCAGTTGTAATTTACGGAGGGTTTTCTGTGGTAGGCCAAAAAGAAGAGAATTGCAATAATCTAAGCGAGAGGTGACCAAACTGTGGACCAGAACAACAGTGGAGTGAGGAGTGAGGGAAGGACGGAGACATTAATGTTTTGAAGATGAAAGTAGGCTGACCGAGTGATATTATTGACATGGGAGGAGAAGGAGAGGGTGCTATCAAGGATGACACCCAGACTCTTAACCTGATGGGAGGGAAAGATGGAAGCGTTATCAACCGGAATGGAAAAGCTATGTCAGAATCAGAATCAGGTTTATTGGCCAAGTATGTTGACACACACAAGGAATTTGTTTCCGGCTGTTCGTGTCTCTCTAAAAATGCTAAAAACTATACAGATACTTAAATACAGAAGGATTCACATCACATGGGGGTTGTGAATGGGTTGGGGGTCACGCTGATGGATGTCTGATGATCAGCTGTTGATGATAGTGATGGCCTGGGAGAAGAAACTGTTTTTGTGTCTGGCAGTCTTAGTGGACAGAGATCTGTAGCGTCTGCCAGACGGGAGGAGTTGGAACATGTTGTGACCCGGGTGTGTGGGGTCTGTGATGATTTTTCCAGCCCGTTTCCTGGTTCTTGCTTGGTACAAGTCCTGAATGGAGGGCAGAGAAGCCCCGATGACTTTCTCAGCCGTCCTCACTGTTCGCTGCAGCCTGTTCCTGTCCTGCCTTGTGGCTGCTCCAAACCAGACTGTGATGGATGTACACAGGATGGACTCAATGACTGCAGTGTAGAACTGGATCAGCAGCTCCTGAGGCAGGTCCAGCTTCCTCAACTGGCGTAGGAAGTACAGTCTCTGCTGGGCCTTTTTGAGGATGGAGGTGATGTTGTGCTCCCACTTCAGGTCATGTGAGATGGTGGTTCCCAGGAACCTGAAGGACTCTACCGTAGACACGGGGCTGTTGAAGATTTTGAGGGGCAGCAGTTCTGGGGGGTGTCTCCTGAAGTCCACTCTCATCTCTACTGTCTTCAGTGTGTTCAGCTCCAGTTTGTTCAGGCTGCACCAGGACATCAGTCGTTCCACCTCCTGTCGGTACGCAGACTCGTCGTCATCACTGATAAGTCCAATGACTGTAGTGTCATCTGCGAACTTCAGGAGTTTAACAGACGGGTCATTAGAGGTGCAGTCATTGGTGTATAGAGAGAAGAGCAGTGGAGAGAGCACACAACCCTGAGGGGCACCAATGCTGATGGACTGTGAGGAGGACATGATTTTCCCCAACTGCACCTGCTGCGTCCTGCCTGTTAGGAAGCTGGTGATCCACTGACACATGGCAGGAGAAACAGTGAGCTGGGAGAGTTTTGTGGAGAGAATGTCTGGGACAATGGTGTTAAATGCTGAACTAAAATCAAGAAACAGGATTCTTGCATAAGTCCCCGGGTGGTCTAGATGCTGCAGGATGAAATGCAGTCCCATGTTGACTGCATCATCCACTGACCTATTTGCCCGGTAGGCAAACTGCAGGGGGTCTAGCAGATGTCCAGTGATGTCCTTCAGGTGGGTCAGGACCAGCCGTTCAAAGGACTTCATGACCACAGATGTTAGGGCGATGGGCCTGTAGTCATTTAGTCCTGTGATGGAGGTTTTCTTGGGGACTGGAATGATGGCGGAGCGTTTGAAGCAGGAAGGGACTTCACACAGCTCCAGAGATTTGTTTAAAATAACTTTTAGTATTGATTTAGTGCCAATTAAAAGAAGTTCTGTTTTATTGCAATTTTGTTTACGGTAAGTTTAAATTGAACCAGTGTTTTATTTCTAGTAGACAATCAGTAAGGGACAAAGGTGGAAGTGTAGAATTAGGTTTGGTTGAGAGATAAAGTTGGGTGTCATCTGCGTAGCAGTTAAACTGAATATGATGTTTGCAAAAAATGAAACCAAGGGGGAGAAGATAAATGATAAACAACAAGGGTCCCAGGACAGAGCCCTGTGGAACACCTGAGGTAACAGAAACAGGATGAGACATGGATGATTTTAACTGAACAAACTGAGTGCGGTCTGAAAGGTATAAGATAAGCACCGTCAGTTTTGGCTAAATCCACTCCCCCCACTTTATTTCCTTTCCTCAAGGTTGCCGATCAGGTGTGTCCAATCCTGGTCCCCGAGGGCCACTGGTCTACATGTTTTAGATGTTTCTCTTCTCCAACATCTGATTTGAATCAATGAGTGACTACCATCCTGGTCCCCGAGGGCCACTGGTCTACATGTTTTAGATCAGGGGTCACCAACACGGTGCCCGCGGGCACCCGGGTGCCCCCAAGGACCATTTGAGGTGCCCTTGGACCTGTTCTAAAAATAGCACAACTCACTACTAAGCTGCATTTAAAATTTCATTTTATTCAGTTGTTATTCTTTTTCTGTATTTATATATATTTTAAAATGTCTATCTTAAAAATATGTTCTTAAAAATATGTTTATTATACATTTTTTTCAATTTATGCTTTGTTATTTCCGAAGAGTTTATCAAACTTGTGCCCTTTGTATGACTCCGTACCCACGAAGTAGCTCTCAGTTTCAAAAAGGTTGGTGACCCCTGTTTTAGATGTTTCTCTTCTCCAACATCTGATTTGAATCAATGAGTGACTACCAAGGTTCTGCAGAACATGAGGTGATTTAACCATTGATTCAGGTGTGCTGGAGCAGGAGAACAGGTAAAACATGCAGATTAGAGGCCTTTGAGAACCAAGATTGGACACACTTGTGTTGATTGGTGGTGGCGGCAGGCTCCATTGCTACCTCACTGGTGACTGCTGAAGGGCCCAGGGGCCATGCAGGATGATGACTCTTACACCACTCTGAAGCTTAAAAAAAAGCCTGTTTTAACCTCAGTGATGATCATGAAGACTTTCATGAAGCTCAGACTCAGATCTGTATTCTTGGAGTCCTCTTCTGCTCAGTTCACTGAACTATGCCTTCACGCTTCTTCTTCTGGTGTTTATTGATGGTTACCAAACAACCTTGCATTAGGGACCAACTGACTTGAGTAGATCAGGACAGACATCTCAAAAATAAATACATAAACTCCACATAGTCTTTTGTTGGAAAAGGGTGGAATACCCCCTCTGGCTTGGGAGAAAGGTGCAGCCTCAAGCGGAGGAGTTGAAGCATCTCAGTGTTTTGTTCAAGAGGGGGGAAAGAATGGAGTGAGCTCGACAGATGGATCAGAGCAGCTTCCACATTTTGTGTATTCTGTGCCAGTCGTGGTGAAGAGGGGGCTAAGCTGCAAGGCGAAGCGCTTTATTCATCGGTCGGTCTACGTTCTTACCCTCACTATGACAATGAACTCTGGGTAATAACCGAAAGAACAAGACTGTGGATACAGGCGGTCAAAAGGAGTTTTCTCTGCAGGCTAGCTGGAACTCTCCCCTGGAGATGGGGTAGAAGGTCCGTTATCCAGGAGACACTCGGAGTAGAGCCGCTGCTCCTCCACATCCGGACGAACCAGTTCAGGTGGTAAAAGCGTCTTTTACAGATATCACCTAGGGAGGTTTTATGGACATGAAACCCCTGGGAAGACCACGGCACACCGGAAATACTGGCCTAGGAATCCTCCCAGAAGAAATAGAAGTGGTGGCTGTGGAAAGAGGTGTCTGGACCTCCCTGCTCAAACTTCTGCATTCACCACGTGACTCTGGAACAAGCAGAAGATAATGGATGGATGGATGGATGGATGTACTCTCTCCACATGGTTGATGCCCATGGTATTTGTACTGTGGTATCTGAACATTTTTATGACTATGGGTACTTGCACGGTATCAGATCAATTCTGAAGCTGGTATCTGTCCATCCATATCAGCTTTGAATATTTGGCAGCACAACGGCTCAGTGGTTAGCACTGGTGTCTCACAGCAAGAAAGTCCTGGGTTCAATTCTCGGTTGGACCTGGGGTCTTTCTGTGTGGAGTTTGCATGTTCTGCTCGTGCTTGTGTGGGTTTTTGCTAGTTTCCTCCACAGACCAAAAACATAATGTTAGTCTGCCTTCAGGCCCAGACCTCCCTTGCAAAAGTGATCTGCGATCTCAGTGGGATTTGCCTGGTTAAATAAAGGTTAATAAACACATCAGAGAAGTTGGTGCTTTGCGTTACAAACAGAACCGTTCTCATTTGTTCAAAAGCATTTCTTACTGATTTTCTGACACTTGTTGAAGTTCTGCTTTGTCTGTCATCCATCACTTCTTTTTAAGACCGTAAATGATGACACAGTTGATGTCTGTACAGATGCTCAATATGGTTTTCAGCAGACAGGCTCGGGTCGGGTCCAAAAGCAACGAGCGTGTCTGATTCTGTTTCTGTTCAAGATTATCATAAAGTCTGAACTGCAAAGCTTCTGTTTGAAGTCAACCCAATTCAAGATGATTGCCACAGCTAACAGACTTCAGAAAACACACAAAAAAAATGGCTACAACTTTGTGGACCTCATAATATTTAGCTAACATTTGTTGCAACAAGTAGTGAAAATTCACAGGATTTAGTTTAAAACTTTGGGATCCAAGGCTAAGTGGTATTCATTCCTTCAAGGAATACTCCTCCATAGTTTAAATGCATACATTTAGTAATCATTTATTATATACCGGTACTGTATATTTTTTTATTTCTGGGGATCATCCTTTGGCATTTTACAAACCACAGTGAGTTCCTGACCCCAGCTTAGACAACTACTGTTTCAGAGTGTTGGGTATGTGGGACATAATTTGTTAAAGCCCCACTGACATGATTTTTTAATTTTCATAAAATTGCTCAAAATGTATATCTTTTATCATTTAAATATGTTTGTTTTTGCAAACAAAATGATAAATCACTTTAATTTTGCTTTAAAAGTGATTTTAAACTTCAAGCCGTGTTTATTCATGGGAAATCCGATTACACACTAATGCACCATCTGTGACGTAAAAACGGGCAGAGGGCTCTGGTCTCTTTAATAGCGGACAATTTAAAACCCGACGAATTTAGCAATCTAAGTTAAGATTTGAGTTATTTGTCTTCAGTTTGAGAGGCAGAAAATAGTTTGGGTGATGGAACAAGAAACAGCAGGATCTAATTTAGGTCTGCTGCCGTATGAGACTTACCTTCAGGTGGAGCAGCTCACACGCGCGCACTGCTCTGGTCCAGAGCTCTGCCCGGTTTTTACGTCACAGATGGTGCATTAGTGTGTAATTGGATTTCCCATGAATAAACACGGCTTGAAGTTTAAAATCACTTTTAAAGCAAAATTAAAGTGATTTATCATTTTGTTTGCAAAAACGAACATATTTAAATGATAAAAGATATATATTTTGAGCAATTTTATGAAAATAAAAAAATCATGTCAGTGGGGCTTTAAGAGTTTTAGACAACAAACGTCTTTACAGGTATATTCATTCAGCTGTGAACGTGTGTGGCCTTCAGCCCCTCTGCAGAGCGGCTCAGACAGTGCTCATAAAGGAGCTGAATAGTTTTTTGCACTTGAGCAATAAAAGGCTGGTGTTCCTGTCCTGTCAGGGCCGTGAGATGCAGCCAGCCGGGTTTCTGAGTGCAGACAAAAACACCTTTCTCTGGGTGCTGGAGCTGGCGGTTTGGCCCCAGCTCAAAACATTCCCCGATGGAGGGAAGACTGTTTTGTCTGAGATACGCAGGACAGATTTGTAGACTTTGGGTAACGTTCTGGGTATGTGACGTGCACGCACAGACAACTCCACGTCCTCCCGAAGCGAAAGTGAAAGACGATACGTGGGCTTAAAATTGGATTAGTGTTGCTAGACTAACGTGGGCCTTGAAGTATGCGCCAGTCGGGGTTTTTCTCAGTGGTCATCTTCTGAGGATTGCAGAATTACAACAATGTCTTAAAGGTAGAACGTTAAAAAAGTTACCCTGAAACTGTGTTAAGTAGTGCAGTTTGACAGAGTTTATTCCGGTAGTTGTTCAGTTATATTTATGTGAAATGTGGATCCACACTGGGTGTAAAGAAGCACTTTATTCTGCATGTTTCACTCAACACATCTGAGTGTAAATACATTTTCAATACATCAAAATGTCAGACTTCTCTGTCCCAAACAGCTCCTCCAGCATTGACCTTTTTCAGTCAGTTCTGCTGTTTTTCTTCTTGGTAAAACAGCTTCCACACACAGTAGTTGACAGCCATTCACAAGTTTGGCTCAGAAATGTAGACATTAAAGCTACTATATGTAACTTTTCTAACAATATATTTTTAACATATTTCTTCACTCTGTCACTAGATTGATGTTAGAGAGGTAATCTCTGAAAAAAACTAAAAAAAAATATTGTCCCCTTGCTTCTCCAGGTGGTAAATAAGCATTTCTAAAAAGAAAAAGTGACCCGCCATTTTCCATCCAATAAAAACAAAGTTTGTAACCAGCCAATAAAAACCGAGCTTGAATTTGAATCAGCCAATAAAAACAGAGCTTGAATTTGAATTTTAACAGACCACAAGGGGGCAGAGCCATATATGGCTCTGAGGGGGAGGGATCAGAATGCTTTGCTTGTTGAAATTTTTTCTAAGTGCTGATGTTCTACAGAAACTGCAGACTGAACCTTTAACCATAAATATATATATATTTTTAAATGTGCGAATTTTGTTTATTTCACTACATTGCAATAAGTACTGTACATTTAAATCTCTCTAAGCCTACAGACTACTTAAAAACTGTTTTTTTTTTTCATTTTAATTTCCGAACATACAATACAAACAAATCATGCTGCAATAAATTACAAGGCTGAACAGAAATCCTAGCAGACGTTCACCTGCTCATCCAAAAAACATGAAGACACCTCAGACAGACTGACGTCTGGGCCGCTCCTTCTCCTCGTCCCTGGTCTGAAGCTGCACATGACATATCTGGCACTTTTAGGACGTATAAAATGTTGAACTGAGCTTTACAGTCTAATAATTCTTACGAGACGCGTGGTTCCTTTCTCTAAGAGATAAAAAAGGAGAAGAATGAAACGACAGAAAGAGGCGAGCAGACGAACATTTTCCCCCGAGGAACATCTCCAAAGACAATTTATACATTTTGGAGAGATGAACCATATGCCGGTTTGCTCTTCTCATAAATCTTCCAGTCAGTTTTACTGGATCGTCTCAGCCGCCGTCTCCGTGTCCTGCTCCATCCCCGGCTTTAGACAGTTCCTGATCCGAGTCCTTATTCACCGCCTGATCTTTTTCAAATACATTTTTACGTCGGCTCACGTTTTGTTTATTTATCTTTTGGCTTCGGTGGCTGGAGAATTCCTTAAGTTACTGCTTAAATATTCCACCAGCCATAAAAGATATTTTGGAGGCAGAACGGAACGTCCACGTGTTTGTTGGTTTCCTGTTAAAGGAGATTCACTTACCAGCCACGTGCATGTTCATCAGCGTTTGGCTGGCAGTTGTTTGGTGAGTTTCCAGCCTGTTTATTTAGCCGTCAGACTGACGGGCTCTTGTTTGTGGGTTCACTTCCAGCCGTTCATCTCTTTGAGCCTGCTGATGCTGGTCCCTTTGACAGGTGTGGAGGGTGGGGGACTGTACAGAGGCAGGGTGGGCGAGCTAGCCTCTCGTGCCCATGGCTTCTTGATGGGGACCGTCCACACTGACCGAGACAACTTCTTCTTTGGTTTCTCTTTCTTGTCCTTAGAAGAAGCAGGAGTCATGGTCTGGAGAAGAAATGAGAACACAATTTGCCCAATTCAGTGTCAAGCAACTTCATGATCTGCATCTATCTTGCTGTCAGAGACATTTTCTGCTTACTGCACTAGAATGTGTTACAGTTAATAAATGCAACGTACACAACAGCAGAGAGTTAAACAGTTGAGCTTCACAGCATTTTGTCCAGTCCCTGCATAGCGGCTCTTCTTCGGCAGCAGCAGCACGAAGGAAACGGCAAGGGACAGATGGTAGAAGCTGTGGACGTAGGCGTAGTCCCACTCCTGCAGTGAAAAAGAAACGGCCTTTAGCTTCACAAACGGAGCCGTTTGTAAAATCTAAAAGATAGAGTCGCACATGAAGTTCAAACATTTATCTTTTGGGCTTGGTTTTATTTGGACGATGAGTCACCTCAAAGTAGAAACGGAGCATCAGAGCGAGAGCGCCGAAGCAGCAGCCCGGACCAACCTGCTGCGTGTACACCGTCTTCTCCGGATAAACCGCCTTCAGCTGTTTCATCTTCTGCAGCTGAGATAGCAAGAAGTCATTACAATAACATCCACAGAATATCCACACACAAATGAAATCCTGAGCGATTTGTAGCGTGAGACAAAAGGGAGGAAGCACAAGAACGTAAAGCAGTGCGGATGGAAAATTACAGGGCTAAACAATTTGATTGTGGAGATTTTAAAAGAAAACTGGAAGGAAACCAGATAAATTATTATTTTACAAAATCCCCATGAACGCTGAACAATGTTAGTGAGATTGATTAAAGAATGTCCTATAAAGTAATTTATTTATTTATTTTTCCTTTTTATAGATGGCCTCCCTTCTCACCTTACAGCCATCCTCTCACACAGATATGATTTAATTTTTTTAATTTCATTATTTATTTATTTATTTCATTATTTATTTACTAGAGAGAAAGGAAAGATAGAAAGTAACACAACAAAACAACAATTATCCACAAAAAGAGCACAAGGCAAACACACCCAACCTCCGTCCGCAATCCTACAAAGCACATGACAGAACACAGCAACGAAAGTAATTTATTTTAAAATAATCATATGCTAAAACCAGCAGCTAAAAGCTAAAATATGCAAAACCGTATAAAAGACAAAATTAGGCAAACTGTTGTTAAAAGTTAACATTTGCAAAGCAGTATCTATCCAAAGTTAACAAAACCATAGTGAAAAGTTAATGTTAGCCAAATTACAGGTAAAAGCTAAAATTATAAAAACTTATGCTAAAAGCTAAAATCAGTCAAACTCACTAAAATTAGGAAAAATAGCAGCTAAATGCTACAATTAGCAAGACACTAGCTCAATGGAGCTCAAGAGAACACAGAGCTTATATGTTAGATTTTTTTTTAAACAATGTTTTTGAAGGAATTAACAGAACATCCATGTATTTCAATGGGATGTTTTTGTCAATAGTTAAAAATTTGACAAAGTAAAAAACATTACAAACACTAAAAATCATAGCATCTTATTCCATCTCTCTAAATTAATTTTTTGATTTATAAATGGTTAAAATAGCACAAAGTGTGCATGAAGGGGTTTAGCTGCTTTAAATAAAGAAAAAAAACTTTTAATTAGTGACTTAATTGTACGGAAGAAACACTGAAATAGATTTGAGTGAGACTTGAAATAGGAGCTCTGTTCCAACGTCTGCCGCTCACCCATTTGATGGTGATGATGAAGACAGCCGATCCAATCGGGCCAGAGTAGATTCCATAACCCCAGCGGTCCTGGTAGATCCTAACAGCAATGGTCAACACTCCAAACATCGTCATACTTGAGCGCTGGGGTTCATCAAAATCTGCC